>JAAXCT010002000.1:0-103441 GCA_012490785.1 Eragrostis nindensis
ACATGAGTATCTGTTAGGAACCAAAGGTCCAAAACCGGGAATAGTGACCACGCTCGTGCACTAGAACAAAATAGCCATTCAGCTCAGACATAGTAGATTCAGACCACATTCATTGTACTCCCACATCCCTCGCCATCGTCGGAACTCCCATAATCGCCGTCCACCGGACATGGCCCTGGGATAGTAGTCCACTTCTCGTCTCGAGATCAACGGCCAATAAAGTGCGGTTCTACGATGTCATGACCCTCCGAGATATCCTTCTGAAGTTCAGTTTGATACCCATCCGACCAGAAGTAGTAGACAGATCTGCCGACAACAACGCCGCTGTCCATGTCAATGGGTAAATCGGGGCTCCTGGTAGACCTCCACCGAGTGTGAAACAGGAGCCATCGACGATTGTAAGAACACTGCAGACCAGCCAAGAAGTATCATTGATGTCACGCCTTGTTTTCTCCACGCACGCTATCCTCAGCCCTTGTACTCTCCCGTGGACTCCACACGCCCTAGTGCAAACACGCTGTATAACTCAGGGTCTTGGAGCCACACGCTGTCGCCCCAAAAACCTCGTCGTCTGACGATGAGTGATCCAGGCAAGACCCTTGGGGCGTTGTATCGGGCAAGTGCAAGACGGCCCCTGTGGCCGGGTTGATCACGGAGTGGCCGCCGCTTCATGTCCGCAACGCAGATGAGGTCAAGGCGCGAGCACTGACATTGCGGACTTCGGCAACGGCAGCCGGCTTGACGACATGGCCGGACAGGTCCATGAGGTGGACGTGCTCGCCATCACCGTCGAAGGAGGCCACGAGAGCGGGCCCGGGTGGCGGGCGGCGTGCGCCTCGGTGAAGAGCGGGTCGGAGATCAGGGTGCGCCAGTGCCGGCTGACGGCACGGAAGCGGCAGACCTCTTTGGCCGGTAGCCGCGTCAGGATGTCGAATACCACGTCCAGAGCACCACCCCGTGGCTGGAGCCGCGGCGGCTGGATTAGTTTCCATTGTCACACTGACGCCATCTACATTCAACATACACAGGAACTAATGAAACATGGATTCTTGAGCGACGGCGACAACAGAAAAAGAGGTGGAGTGTGTTACCCAAGAACTTTGGACTAGACGAGCACGAGCCCCACGCCAGGCAGATGCGTCGGCGGCGGAGCAGAGGAGAACCGGATGCAGCCGGACGGAGCACGGCGCTCCCGCCCGCTATGGTGCCAATGTCGCAAACTGCACTCTCAAAATTAGTTATGGGGATTTTTGTGTGAGATTTATAATCGGGGAGGGCAAGCTGCACCCGCATAATTTGGCATTTCGAGATATTTTCCGCAACTGACTGATTTGTTGCCGAAAAGACGGCAACGTTTCGTTTGCGCTGAGTTGATTTGGCAATTGGCATGATTGTACTCCGTAAATCCCGTTATTATTATAGTGTAATTTGGATTTGGACACAGACGTCCACAACTTGCCAAGTATACTATATAGAAATATTAAAGCAACTCTCAAAGAATAGCTAAAAATGTATTCTTATTTTTTGATTTAGCTATTCTCTAAAATAAAACACAAGAAAAAACTACTCTAATCCAACTGCCTCTATAAATTTGCTAAGGCTATCTCCAACGAAAGAAACCCAAATTGGAGACTCAATAGGCGAAATGGTTGTTCGTGATCTTTACAATACAAGACTCCAAAACATGTGTAAGGGACCATGTGACTAGGGCTGGACGAAAGCTTGTGGCTTGTTAGCTCGCTCGGCTCGCGACTGGCTCAGCTCGGCTCGTTCATTTTTCTAACGAGCCGAGCCAGGTTCTAGCTCGTTATGTTTAACGAGCTAGCTCGCGAGCCAAACGAGCCACCAGGTTCTAGTAGCCTGGCACCCTTCGGTCCCCTCCTCCTTCGTGAGCTACACAAACCCATCGACGGAAGCAAGGCCTAGCGGCCCCTCCTCCCTCCCCACACCTTATCCTTTTCCCGAGTCGCACCTCAACCACACACCTCGCCTCCTCCCCGGTCCCCACCGCGCCGCTTGGCTCTCCCTTCACCTCTATCACCAATGCTGCAGCCATCAACGCCAAAGCTCATGGCGAGCACGAGCTCGTTGTCATCACCACGCTCCTCACAACGATGGCGACAGCAGAAGAAGACCGAGTCAAGATCCAACGGCAGATATCCGACGCGACACGTGACGGCCGGCAACTCGAGCCGGGTGGATGGTGCGCCCTCCTCTACTCGAGCTGGGTGACGGCGCCGCCCTCTTCTGCCTCGCGGTGGTCCCCCCCTCCTCCCTCCCCTCACGCAAAGGGCTCCAGCCACCACGAGGGTGTTGGAGGCAAGCGGTGGCGAGCTTAACGAGCTGGCTCGCGAGCCAGCTCGAGCCCGTATCGAGCCGAGCCGAGCCAGCTCGTTATCCTAACGAACTGGACCGAGCCGAGCCAAGTTGGCTCGGTAGCCCAGCCCTACTGTGACCGAGAGGAGGGGGTTGAATCGGTGCACACTCTATATTCTTTTCCTAAGCAAATATGCCCAAACAATTCCTATGCAAGTAGTTCTGGGATAAACAACGGTAACACACTAAGGAGAGCCCTTATCCTAGAACACTAACGAAGGATATAGCAATTCACACCACACTAGTAAAAGGATAGGTTCCTAACTAGCACAAGGTAACTAAATAAGGTTTTCTCTACTAGCTAGAGAGGAACAAGGAAGCAATGGATATTATGATGAACACACAAGCAAGTGCACAAGATAGATAAAGAGATAAGATACTAGGCACAACTAAATGAGTCCTCAGAGCAATAAGATAGGCAACGATAAGCAAGTACACGAGCGAGCAATATGCAACTAAACTAGTGAAAAAGAGTAGGTACCCAAGGACAACACAAGAGCAAGCAATATAGCAAAACTACTCATATACTACAAGCAATCAAGTATGGCAAGGTAAGTCCATATACGTTGAAGAAAGCATCAGAGGACACACATGCCCTTCTGAATAAGCTACTTCAGCTGAACAAAGGTACTTCTTAGGTCATTTGGGGTCTCAACGGTCTGTTGACAATCTGTGATTGTTGTGTTGGATCTGGTGTTGGAAATTCTGTGATCTGTCATGTTTGTAATGTTGTGTTGGATCTGGTCCCATCGAATTCTGATTGTTTGTTATGTTTGTACTTGTGTTGGATCTGGTGTTGGAAATTCTGTGATCTGTGGATGTATGGTTTGTTTTGATCTATATCCTGTGTGAATCTGGTACAGATCCTAAATGGGCTGGGTCAATTTTACCGAAATAAATAGGCCAATGAATTGGGCTGGAAAGCAAAAGGTGGCAAAAAATTAGGCCTGCGAAATTAATGGGTCGATTGCAAAAAGGCCTGCGCATTAAGTGAGCCAAATCTAAAAAGGGCTGTGGAAGTACGGGCCGAAAGTTGAAAAGCCCGTCTGAAAAGCGGGCCAAAATGAAAAAAGCCTGCGAAATTGGTGTGCCGAATGTTAAAAAGCCTGCGAAACAAGTGGGCCGCATGTTAAATGGCCTGTTGGTAAAATGGGCCGAAAGATGAAAAGCCTGGAAATTAGTGGGCCGAAAGTAAAATGGCCTGCTGATTAATCGGGCCGAAAGTAAAAAGGCCCGCGAAATTAATGGGCCGAAAGTAAAAAGGCCCGTGAAATTAATAGGCCGAAAGTAAAAAGGCCCGCGGAATTAATGGGCCAAAAGTAGAAAGGCCCGTGAAATTAATGGGCCAAAAGTAAAAAGGCCCGCGAAATAAATGGGCCGAAAGTTAAAAGGGCTGTGAAATTAGTGGGCCGAAAGTTAAAAGGCCTACGAAATTAATGAGCCGAAAGTAAAAAGGCCTCCGAAATTAATGGGCCGAAAGTTAAAAGGCCCAAGTAATTAATGGCCGATTTTAAAAGGCCCGCGAAAGTAATAGGCCACATAACAGCCAGGTCCGGTCCAATAGGTAATGACAAAAATCGCAATTGTCATGCAACTCTATGACATATTATGAGAGCGATGCGAATCTGGGAGATACTAAATCGAGGCGGCGGTGTGATTCTAACCCTCGGGCCATGGTTGCAATGGTGGACGAAGATCATCCTGGTCCTCAACGACGAGACCTCAAAAGCGAGTCCCTTGCCTCGCCCCACACCGCGATCACCGCGGCTCTACAGCTCCGCCAGCCCTCACACCACCACGCAGCAACTCCACTCCAGCTCCCCCCTTGCCCTACCCTACCACGCCACAAGCACTGTGGCTCTATGTTGGTACTTCTTACGTAACGAATAAATCCGCAAGCGCATGGTATACCGTTGTAGCACTTTACCCGGGAGTATTCCAAGGTATCGTATTTGTTTTACCCAAAGAACGGAGGTAATCTACTTCTTTGTTAAATCCAAGACAACAAGAATAACGGATAGAGAGGATAAAACTAGGGTATGGTTTCCTAAGGATAGCACAGATCAGGTTCTACTCGCTTACTTCGGGCACCACCAGCTTAGCCTGGGCTGTCCCTAGCACACTCCGGCCTACAGCTCTACATCATACCCAGGCAGTGAGGTCTACCACGGACGAACAGGGCTGTCATCACCTGACGCCGACCTTCTAGTTACTGTGGGACACGAGGCAAACAAAGGTAACCTCCAGCCTAGACACCACGTCTATGCCATTGATCACTACCTTAATCTTGCGCTAAGATTATTAAAGGACGAATGCACCCCTTGCGGGACGATGAACCCGTAAGCAAGAATAACAAGATCTAGTAGCTATGAAAGATACACAACCAACCCAAGAATACCACCAACACTTACCTATGAATAGGACAATTGATGAACGGACGACGAACGATGAAAGAACGACGAATGAGCGATGAACTATTCAATAAGAAAGTATTCATTAAGATACAAGATTTGGGCTAAGTCTTCACAATGGGAGGACTACCCTTCTCTTCTACCCTACTCTCTCCCTACTAGTCTACAAGAGGCCCTAGGCACTTGGGAGTGGAATGACTCTTCTCTTCTTGTGTGTGTTTTGAGGGGAGGGGGTACCCTTAATTTATAGACGCACGCAGAGGAGTTGGTGCTGCTCTATGTTTTTACACTTTTGCAATTCATTTCGGGTATGGGTCACCATATGAGACATCCGTGGAGATAGCCTAACAAGACTAGTTAGTACATTGGCTCTCCAAAAATTGCTAGCGAAAATTCCAGAATGGAGAGCACCAAATTTAGAGTGAGTTAATTAGACAATATGTTGAAGATGCTTTTTACTAAATATAGCTATATTTAACTTATAATCCTTTTAGCTATTTTTTGAGTTACTCTTATATGTCTTTTGGATGAAAAGAAATTTTCATTAACCAATGTTGGCGTCCACCAAATGAAATCCCCACTAAATGGTTTACAGCAGCAGGGTTTCCGTCAGGCCAAATATGCACATGACCAGGCCTAACTGAGCTCCAATTTTGCTAACCAGTCTGCCATACAGCATTACAAGATCTCGGGTTATGCAATACCCTGACAGAAACAAACTCTTTCCACGTACATCATAAACTTGATATCCCTGAAAATACTCCATTGGTTGCTAACTCAAAGGTCGACAAAGTAAGTGGCTAAGTGCCATCGTGAGGACTGAAGCATCGGTTTCTAATTCAATCTTTGAAATGCCAGCATCTGTTGCAAACGTCAGAGCATCATTACAGTGATCTTTCTTTTCATCATTATATGTTTTCTATGAATGCGAGTTTGCTCCCGAATTTAGCCTAATATATTCCAAATGAAAAGATATTTATTATTGAGTAAATTTCGTAAACCGTTTATGGTATTTGTCTAACAAAACCACACACTACCAGAAACTCGAATTTCCTTTGTGCCTAAATCCGTCAGGAAAATTGAAAAAACCGTCAGAATAATTTTCCTGACGGTGAACCCTCAGGAAATAACCGCCAGGAATATGACGACAGGAAAATAGAATTTTGGCTTATGTCACTTAACTTCATGTTTTGTGTCATATTGTTTCACAAAACTCCACCTCTTCGAAAATTGCTGTTAATATGACATGTAAACTATGTTTTTGTACTTGCATGATGCAAAGTTTGTAATCAATTTGATTAACTAAACTATTTAGTTGGATGCACAACATGCAATCTCCAAAATTAAAGTAGTGTCTATAGGTAAGATTCATATTATTTTGATATGCGTGGGTTTTATTAAACAACTGGACCCAAATACCCGAGGTTAAGTGAGAGCATCTCCAGCAGGGCCCCTAAACAGCGGCCCTATCTTATATTTGAAGGCCTCAGGCAAAATCACGGCTCCAGCAGGGCCTCTATCCACCTCTTATTTTGTGCAGGGCCCCAAATCCCCCCATCCGACATGATGTTTTCATGCCCATGCTTCAGGCCCCTATTCTACAGCTGGCATGGGACCCACGTGCTTTTCGCCCTCCCGCGCGCACACTGTCCCTCCCGCGCATCTCCTCCCTCTCCCGCGTAGACGTCTTGGCTCGCCGCCGGCATGGCTCGCCGCTTCGGGACCTCGCCGCCGCCATGACTCGCTGCCCTCGCGCGCTCGATGCCGTTGCCTCTGCGGCGCCTCCCTCCCCTCCCTTTTGCTGCCTTGGCCGCAGATCTGAGACGCCTTCCTCCCCTGACCGCCCTCATCTGCACACCACCCTACTATGGCTCGCCGTCCCTCCATGCAGCCCGCGGCCATGGCTCGAGTCGCCTGCTGCGCTCGCCAGCCCGCCTTGCCGTGCCCACCGCTCATTACCAGCTCGCCGCGCCGCGCGCGCTCGCATCCGCGCTGCGCGGCGCATCCCTCCACCACCTGCTGCGCCGGAAGAGGGACGGGGCGGCGCGGCGTGGAGGGAAGGGCGGGGTAGAGACGGCCGCGATGAGGACGACGAGATGCTGCACCGCGAAGCTCCGCGCCACGACGCTGGGGAGAGAGAGGCGATGCGCCACGGCGAGAGCGAGAATCGGCGCGCGGAGAGAGAAGCAGCGCGGGGAGAGGGAGGCGGCGGGGGGAAAGAGAGGCGGCGCGCCACGGGGAGACGGAGGCGGCGCGGGGACGGAGAAGCGCCGCGGGAAGAGGGAGGCGCGCCGCGGGAAGAGGGAGGCAGCGTGCGGCTCCCGTGCTGGCTGGTGGAGAGAGAGAGGAGAGAGAGGGGAGAGGATAAGGTTAGAGCTGAGCCAATGACAATAGGTCCCACATAAATAAGGGCTAAGATTTAAAGGCCATTGCTGGAGTTATAGTCAAAAATCAGGGTCTCTATTTTACAAGCCAGCCCCCAAATGTCCTTTTAGGAGCTTAGTTTTACACGGCCTGCTGGAGATGCTCTGACATGAGCCAAAATGTCCAGGTTTTATGAATTTACTCTTTATTATTTAAGTTCGAACGGATATCCTAATTATCGGGCCTGCGAAGTTCTTTACTGTCTCAGCTACTACTGCTGCCAGCACTTCATCCATCTAAACATAAACAAGAGTAAGCCAGAACCAATTCATTCATATACAACAATATAATACAATCGTAAGACCAAGTACGAATGAATATAATAACAAGATGAAATGAAATAAGTAAAGGCACGGAATTATAAAAGCGCTGAGGAAAAGAACTAATGCTGCTTTACTTTAATTTCATTGAGCAATGCGTGGCAATCAAGCTTTTATTTTGCCACCGAGCTCTCGACTTGACTCAGAAGATCTATATATTTTTTATAAGTGCAACCAACTAAGTTCACTGATTGCTATTTTTCTCAATCCTAATGCAGCCACATCACCTCGATTGTTTGGTCCGCCCGATCCAACATGGTGTAATTTCTTCTAGCCGGATATATTGCCTGTCCAAGGACATCAACAAGTCACCGGCCTCCACAATCTAGACTGCTTCTGCTGAAATAAAAAATAATGCAGATAGAATATTTCTAGGTAAAGAAATTAATTGTTTTGGGGAAAGAAATGAATTGTTCTCAGGAACCGTAGGTCATGGCGGCACGGCGAGGGAGCGCGCAGCGGAATGGATCAGTAAACAGGGCCAGGGTGGCACGGGTGCATGGCCAGCGGCATGGGGGCTGCGAGCGAGCGAGGGAGATACTCGAGGCGGTGATTAGGTTGGAGCAGCACTCAACGATCAAGGCGGTGCGGGGCGGCGCTCGGCGAGCAGAGCAGCGTGAGGCTCGAGCGGACGTGCAGGCAAGGCTGAGGAGGAGGACGAAGAAAGACAGTCGTTTTGATGGGCCTGACTTTAATCAGCCCCAAATCGGGGCACGCGTTATATAAGATTTGGCCATGTCCATTCCCTTTTTACTCCGTAGAGTCCATAGGGGACTCATTCTCCTTTCCCTTCCCTATCCTATCGAGAGTAGGTGGAGCTCTCGTTGCTCGCCTCGCCTCGCCTCCGGCACGGGAGCCGCACGCCCCCTCCTATGCCCCCCGCGCCACGCCTTCCACGCCGCGCGCATCGCTGCCGGCCCATTTGTGCTACCGGAGCCACTTCTGCCGTAGCCGGGTAAGCCAGCTTCTTTTTTTAACTAGTACTAATGCACGTGCGCCACGCACGTGACCAAGAAATTATATCACCTGGCAGGACCACAAAAATTATAAGCAACTTGACTACATGTTCGTTTACAATTTAAAATTTTACTTTTGTGAAGAAAATCAGCCGAAATTTTCGGTTATATGAGGTATAACGCACTGGCCATTGATCACCAGCCATACAGATATCATTTCACTCGTGCCATGGAGAGGAGATTTAATTGAAGAATGGAAAGCATGACCAGAGTTGCGTGCTGATGTGGAAGGAATAGAGGAAGAAAGGATATTGAAACAGAAACATGAGAGAAAAATGGAAAGTCAAATTTTGGACTAAAATATATACATGCTTGTTAGTGGGTCATGAATAATCAAAAAGAATGTTGTACATCGACATGCATATATATCTTAAGTTTGGAATTAAATGAAGCACAAAATTTCTAAATGAAAGGGCACTGCAAAAAACGTGGCAAAGCACCCCAAAACCACTATCACTATGGAATATATTAAGAAATAAAATATGTTTACACATGTAGAACAAACTGCAAAATATATTTACACGTGTAACACTATAGAATTAAAATCTCTATTTCCAGAAATAGTTTTTGACAAGCTTTGCATGATTTTTGACAAGCATCCCTAAAGCAATAAAACTTTACAAATTTCATATGGAGGAAACTCTATCCAGCATGAACATATAAGATATTAGGCACTGCAAAAATATATACGTGAGTTCACAGTTTCTTATAAGTAGAGTAATTTTGTTTTGATTAACTAAAAATGTAAGTCTTCTTATTCTTAAACATACTGGAAAACATCTTAAAGAATCTAAGAAGACAAACAAGTTTCTTCCATGAAAACTGCTGAGTCCACAATAGGGAAATTAACTGAGGCAAATCAAAACCTATCCAGAACCATATGATCGGTGAGTATCTCGCCAGCAGGTGCCATGCAGGTTGAAAGAAACATGAGTCAAATTATAGGAACTTCTATATTTGAGCAGAAGAAAACTTGTAAAGCCAGAAATAATCCCACCGACCTACATTTCAACTGTTCAAGAAAAAATCAACACTTTACCAGACCTCATCTTATTGAATGTAAACCAGTTTATATCTTGGGGACCCAGACCAGCTAGTAGTGCGCAGGAAGGTTAAATAGGAAAAAACACTTATAGCCTTTACTGATATATGCAAACACATGGTTGAAAATATATGACAATTTGTATAAGCATCCAAATCTATGACTCGGCCAAATTTACAAATCAGAACATAAGAAAAATGAGGTATCATATTCTGAAATAAATAGCTTATTTCTACAACGTATAATGTTAAAGAAAATCTGATTGTCCATTGCAATTGGTGCATACTTCATTATCATGCACTATTATACCAGAATGGCCTCTAGAACCTCGTGATCACTATTGATGGAACATTCTTGGAATCTAAAAAATCAGTGAAAGAAAAAATAGTGAAAAAAGATACATTGGAATCTAAAAACAATATTGTGAATCTAAAAATCATCACATTTTCTTGGTGAAGCTAGCTACCCAATCATTACAATGATCCTTTGACACTTTGCTTGTTCCTACCTCTCGCCCCTGCGAGATAAAAAAAATGATGCCAATGCAACAAATAAACCCAAGCAAGGCCACACACCTGTGCGCTGCATGATTGCCTCCTTCCGTCAGCCAATTAATCTCATGCCGTGTTATGGAAAAATTCAGTATCGACCTAAAAAGATAAATTGTATAAGGGGTCCTTCTGTAATCAAACAATTTAGATTTGATAATATCGGATATTGGCAATGGAGATATCACACGGTCTATAGCGAAAATGACATTACAACTATAACTATTGGAAAGATCCAGAGCCGAAATCATGCTCCATTCATTTAGAATAAGTCAAAAAACCCGCTATTGGAAAGATCCAGCGCCGAAACCATTCGTCTCATGCGCATCTGGGTTTGTTTTCTGGCTGTTCCCTGTGGCTCTCCATGTCTCATTGCAGCTTCTAGGAACGACACAAGAAATCTGCTAGGAACGTACCTCAAACTGCATAGATGTCTCGCCAGTCCAATCACACATGGCTGGAGCAAACACAACGCACAAATAAATTTCAGATCTTAACGGGAAGCGATGAGTGGTGGGGGCATCGATTGCACCTCGACCACGGGCAAAGGAGTGAGATTCGGGATCAACAAATTGATAAGTCACTCAAGTTGCGGTAGCCAAGCCCATGTCAGGGTCGAAGAGGTCTTCGAGGCGCATCGTCGTCGCACCTTTTCTGGCAACGAGCTATGCGCCTTGCCTCGAGCTCGTCGTCGATCGATGCGCCGTGCACCGTGCTCGGCCTCTAGCCCGTCCTCTCTGGCAGTGCAAAAGAGTGGCGCCGCCTCCAACTCGGGGGAGGAAGGGAAGGAAAGAAAATAGGGAGGTATTCATTGCTACCGTGAGAGAGAAAGAAAAGGAAGGAATCAAATCAGGAATTAATAGGATCCATTCAGTACTACCGTGAAAGAGGAATTAATGGAAGCCACGCTGGGTAAAATTGGTAACGCATCAACGTGTTTGAGAATCATGCGCGTGGGTTTGCGGGAGGGTTCGTACGCCACTGCCGTCTCCAACTTGGATCACGCGTGCGTCTCGATAAATTGGATGACGCGTACAAGGGATGTCGATTCCTCCATATCCTGAACCAGGGCGCCCTCCTGCCCGTGATTATTCAAAAACGTCGTTGATTTGGAAGGTATCGACAACATCGTGATTTCGGGAAGCCGAAGGTGACCGGGTCGGGGCCTAATCACGGCGGTGGTGCAGAGGAGGGTACGATTTATCTCGAGTGTGGTTAGCGGAAGGAGGTGGGGATGAAACGTGTGTTAATTGTGTCATCGGTGACAATCCGGTGATATTTGGGTCACTCGGTGGGTCCATATTTTTGATCCAATGGCTGTGATTAAAGGGTGGGATTTAAATCATTGGTTGATATACAGGTGGGTAACATCTGGCAGGGTAAAACAGATTTTTCTCGCAACTGGTTCTTTATTGGTTTAGACTTGAGACTTCTTCGAATCGATGAGTTCGTCCAAATCGAGTTGAAACTTCTGAAATTCGAGTTGAAACTTTTTGAATCTGAGTTAAAACTTTTGCATTTGATTTGAAAATTTTTAAATCCTAGTTGAAACTTTAGAAATTGAGTTCAAACATGAACTTAATTTTTTTTAAGTAGATTTGTTCAATTTCATTCTTTTTTAAGGCAATTTCAGTCATGTTTCGGTTTGTTTCTTTTTTCTGTTTTGGTTTCAGGTGAGACAGCCGAGGCGGAAGGGAAGACAGTCGGCCTGAGCGGCTCGGGCACAAAACAGTCAGTCGCGGTGATTAGGTTGGAGTGGCACTCAACGAGCAAGGCGGTGCCGGGGCAGCGCTCGACGAGTAAAGTGGCGCGAGGCTCGAGCGAGCGTGCAGGCGACGCTGAGTTGGAGGACGAAGAAAGACGAAGTCGTTTTGATGGGCCTGTCTTCAATCAGGCCCAAATCGCTCACGCGTTATATAAGGTTTGGCAATGTCCATTCCCTTTTTACTTTGTAGAGTCCACAGGGGATTCATTCTCCGTTCCCCTTCCCGATCAGATCGAGAATAGGTGGAGCTCTCGTTGCTCTCCTCGCCTCGCCTCCGGCACGGCCGCCACACACCGCTCATATGCCCCCCCCCGCCACGCCCGCGCCACGCCTTCCAAGCCCGTGCATCGCCGCCGGCCCATTTGTGCTATCGGAGCCACTTCCGCCGTAGCCGGGTAAGCCATATCCTAACTCTAGCTCTTTCTTTTTTTAACTTGAAACTTCTTCGAATCGATGAGTTCGTCCGAATCGAGTTGAAACTTCTGAAATTCGGGTTGAAACTTTTTGAATCCGAGTTAAAACTTTCGCATTTTATTTTAAATTTTTAAATCCGAGTTGAGACTTTAGAAATCGAGTTCAAACACGAACTTGATTTTTTTCAGTAGATTTGTTCAATTTCATTCTTGTTTTTTTAGGGAAATTTCATTGGTGTTTCGGTTTGTTTCTTCTTTCTGTTTTGTTTTAGGTGAGAACAGCTGAGGCGGACGGGAAGACAGTCGTGTTGCTGTTGGCCCGAGCGGCTCGGGCGCAAAACAGTCAGTCACGGTGATTAGGTTGGAGCAGCACTCAACAAGCAAGGCGGTGCGGGGGCGGCGCTCGACGAGTAGAGTGGCGCGAGGCTCGAGCCGGCGTGCAGGCGACGCTGAGTTGGCAGAGGACGAAGAAAGACGAAGTCGTTTTGATGGGCCTGACTTTAATCAGGCCCAAATCACGCACGCGTTATATAAGGTTTGGCCATGTCCATTCCCTTTTTACATCGTAGAATCCACAGAGGATTCATTCTCCTTTCCCCTTCCCGATCTGATCGAGAATAGGTGGAGCTCTCCCTCGCCTCCAGCACAGCCGCCGCACGCCGCCTCCTATGCCCCCCGCGCCACGCCTTCCACGCCCGTGCATCGCCTCCGGCCCATTTGTGCCACCGGAGCCACTTCCGCCGTAGCCGTGTAAGCCAAATCTTAACCCTAGCTCTTTCTTTTTTAACTTGAAACTTCTTCGAATCGACCAAGTTCGTCCAAACCGAGTTGAACCTTCTGAAATTTGAGTTGAAACCTTTTGAATCCGCGTTCAAACTTTGCATTTGATTTGAAAATTTCTGAATTCGAGTTGAAACTTTAGAAATCGAGTTCAAACATGAACTCAATTTTTTTCAGTTGATTTGTTCTATTCCATTCTTGTTTTTTTAGGGCAATTTCATTCTTGTTTCGGTTTTTTTTTTTTTTCTTTTTGGTTTCAGGTGAGAATAGCTGAGGCAGAAGGGAAGCCAGTCGTGTTGCTGTCGGCCCGAGCGGCTCGGGCGCAAAACAGTCAGTCGCTCGCTCCCCCGTACCTACTACTCCCTAAACTTCATTCTCATGACGGATCTTTACCCGCAGGCTCAACGCCCGCCTCATGTTCGACGAAATGCCTGCCCAGAAGCGGGGGAAAGAGGACGAGGGAATGCCTACGGAGGCCGGCGGCGTCGACCTGTTGGTGCTCTGCCGAACGCGCTCCTGCACCATGTGCTATCGTTCCTGCCGGCAGAGGAGGCCGTGGGGACGTCTGTGCTGGCCCGGCGGTGGCGCCATCTCTGGACCCAGGCCTGCGTATCGGCTGCCTCTACAATGAACCGGCGCCCGTGGCTATGCTCCGGAGGTTCGTGGACCATCTCCTCCTCCTGCGCGGAGCCTCACCTCTCGACAGGTGCGAGCTCAGGATCGGTTACGTCTCCTCTGACGATGAGGACTGCGTGAACCTCTGGTTCCGGCATGCTATAGCGTGCAAAGTTCGGGTGCTCGCACTCCACTCCTCTGGTTCCTGGTTCTCGCTAGTTGATCTATCTCTCGTTTCCCAACACCACACAACGCTAGAGCTTCACTTAGTAGAGTGTCACGACAGTTTCCATGACTTCTCTAGTTGTCCAGCGCTGGAAGATCTGAAGTTTACGTACTGCTTCTTCTTACTGGCCATAAAGATCTCGTCTGCTTCCCTAAAAAGTCTATGCATCTGTTGCTCTCTTTTCTCTGGGAATTCCCGCCTTCGAATTTATGCCCCAAATCTGGTTTCATTGCATCTGGATGATTTTTGGGGCAGGACTCCTGTCCTTGAGAGCATGCCATCACTAGTGGGAGCATTTATCCGAATAACGGATGGTAGCGAGTCTAGCGACCGGTGTGATAAACTATGTGATGCTGGCCAGGATTGCAATTGTGAGTATTGTGACAGTGGTGATACTGACAATGGCAGTTCTGTGCTTCTAAAAGGTTTATCAAAAGCAAGGAAATTGGTGTTGATCTCTACACCCAAAATGGTATGTTCACACCTTACTTCAGTTACCATTGTAACTTCATATGTAATTCCATTATTTCGGCTGAGTTATCTGTATCATTGTGGGACACTGACAGATGTTGCTTAAATAAGAGTTAGCTTTTTGTATCCATTGCCACCAACTTAAACTTCCACTGCAAGGATTGTCTCATCTTTTGGCTTGCAATTTGTCCAGTTTATTTTCGAAAGGGATTTGAGATGGTGCCCTACCTTTAGCATGTTAAAGACTCTGTTGCTCAATGATTACTGGTGTGTGCCTGATGATCAACGTGCCTTAGCTTGTATTCTTGTACACTCACCGGTTCTTGAGAAGCTAACCCTTCAGCTCATTTCTGAGGTACACACTTTGTAAATTTTCAATTGCTGAATTTTAGAACTAGTACACTTCTGATTGATATTGGAAATATGCTGTCTTTCGCATGTGTTCACTGCAGGGGCCTAACCATAAAATGGAAATGAAAGGAACATTCAGTTCGAGGAAACGATCCACTGCAATTTCAGAGCACCTTGAGATTGTTGAAATCAAGTGTGAATTTGTTGACGAGAGAGTTTTCAAAGTTCTGAAGTTCCTGTGTACATTTAACATAAGTAAGCTAACAGCTCTCCTTGTGTTCAGTATTCCTGACATTTCCATAACCTTCGTTTGCATGAAAGAAAGGAAGATGTGAATTGTTCGTTAGAAAAGTTTTTGAATGCTAGGACCTAGAACAGCAAGTTATGAAGAAATGAAAACCCTGTACTGTATAAGGATTTGCCTGCACGTAAATGCATAGAGTTATGTGAGTATATAGTAGCACTACATTTAATATATTTGTTGACTTCTGGAATAGTGCTGATTGTTATTGATTAGTTCGGAATCGACTGTGCTTTTCTGTCAGCTTGCTGATTAGTCTTGATTCGGAACTTCTGAATAGAATCTCATATATATATTGTACTGTTATTCTTAACAGAAACTCTATACACTTTCTGTACAGTATGTACTAATATGTCAAAGTCTTTTCTTTTTTCTTTTACTTTTCCTTGTTTTCTCTCGGTTTTGCTTTGCTCTACAATTGCATGACACTTGCCCAACCTAAGAAGTGTAGAAATTTGTCGTCATGCATGTTCTGTATTCTGATTTATGCTTCCTTTGCGCACTAGTTGCCTTGCATCTGAACGAAGTCCTATAGGCCTTGTTCGGTTACGCCAAAACGGGCCTGGAAGGCGGCGAAACCGGCCGGAAATAATTGAGCAGGCCTCAAAACGGTTTGGGAAAAGTCCGTTTGACCTCCCTCAACTACCATAGGAGTTGCAACTTTTCCCCCGAACTACAAAACCGGGTAACCAGACTCCCTCAACTCATCTAGTCGGTCCAAGTTTCCTCCCTCGGCGGTTTTGTAAGCGGTTTCGTCCGACGTGGCACAGTGGGTCCCACCTGTCGGATGCCACGTCACCTTTTCTTTTCTTTTTCTTTTTTTTCCCTCTCTTCCTCTCTCCCACACGCTGTGCCAGCCCGCGCTTCGCCGGAACTTCGCCGGGACGAAGCTACGGTGGCCGGAGGAGGGCGGCGACCACATGGGGAGGTGCAGCGTGAGCAGGCGAAGCTGTTGGTGGTGGATGTCGTCATCGGGGAGGTACAGGGCGGCGGCGCGAGCTCGCCGGAGTTGAGCGGCGGTGGCGGTGCGAGGTGCTCGTGCGCGTGTAGTGCAGAGAGAGGAAGTTTGTGCGCGGGAATAGAGAGAAGGGACAGCGGCGAGTCTCACCAGGGGGTCGGCGAGCTCGGACGATGGCGAGAGAGCAGTCGGCGACGAGGAGGGGCTCCGGCGGCGACGGTGCTCCATCGAGCTCCTTGCTCCCGAGGCTCCCGAGCTTCGCTGAGTGGCGCGTGAGTGAGAGGGGGTCTAGGTGGTGCTGTAGGAACTGTAAGGGAGGCGGAAGGCTTGCCGGAGGCGGCCAATCGGCGGCGGTGGCCGGGATCAGGGCAGAAGAAGGGGAGGGTGGCGTTGTGAGTGGAGATGTGCTCCGGGAAGAGCATGCGGCGGCGGATGGGAAGGAGGGGAAGGTGGCCGAGCTATTTATAGGGCGCCGAGGCTGTTTGAAGATGGATAAGAGCGGCAGCGCACTGAGATAATGCCGGCGGCCATGGCTGCCGCGTGTGCCGTGCGGTGGCGAGCAAAATGCGTCACCCGTGACGCTTCTCCGCGGTCGGCATGGGGTCGTACGCGCGCTGGACGGCTACGCGGAGGCGCGGGGCGGCGGAGGCGAGGCAGAGGAGCGCGGCGCGGGCGGGAGGGGCGGTGGAGGCGGGAGCAGGCACGGGCGGCGGCGCGAACGGAAGGGGCGGTAGAGAGGAAGAGAGGGAAAAAAAGAAAAAGAAAAGAAAAAGGTGACGTGGCATCCGACAGGTGGGACCCACTGTGCCACGTCGGACGAAACCGCTTACAAAACCGCCAAGGAGGAAACTTGCACCGACTAGATGAGTTGAGGGAGTCTGGTTACCCGGTTTTGTAGTTCGAGGAAAAAATTGCAACTCCTATGATAGTTGAGGGAGGTGAAACGGACTTTTTCCAAACGGTTTTGCCCAGGAAGATGTGTTCGTTTAGACCAGGCCCGTTCTAACTCCGGGCCCTTTCTGGCCTTGCCACCTCCCCGACGGCCCGGAAGAGAAACTGGAGTCCGACCTCCCGGATTGAAACAGCGAGCAGCGAGCGAAGCGTCGTGACCTAACGCAAAGCTAGGGACGACGACGGCTGCGGCTGCGGCGCGGGCTGGAGACAGCAGCGACTCGGCGGCGGCGCGGGCTCGAGACGGCGATTCCACCTCCCGCGTCTTTCTCTCCGGTAAGCCCTCGGCCGTGACGCTCTCTCTTCCTTCCCCTCTCTATTCTTTCGTGCAGCTCGCGGAGGAGCGGCCTCATGTCAAAGATGGACCGTGTCGCCATACCTTTGGCTAGCAGCTTGGGCATCGCCAGTCGCGTAGCGCATGAACAGACGACGCGGCAAGTGTCACCAGGAAGCTCGTCTTGCATATTGGTAGGGAGTAGTTGTGATTCAAGAATCGTGCTCACTGCATATTAGTTCTTTCGTGACCAACACAGTGCACCTGAGAGTGCAAGCAGAAGTAGCTGCCTTTTTTTTTTTTTTTGAGATTACACAGTACAAGCAGAAGTAGCTGCCTGATCGTTAAAGCTTTCACAACGCTACCATTGCATTCCGTGAATCGTTGTTCACTTGCAGCTCTCTCTTTCTGACCTATGATATGCTAATTTTAATAAAAAAAATCACAGAAGGTTAAGATTGTTGACGCATGTATGTAATATAGGTAACGCATCCCCGTCTGTTGACCACTAGATCTGATTTTTGATTTCTTATATGTGGAGATTAAGGTTCAATTTCACACCCTTGAATTGGTCATGAAAGATTAGGGATCGCTTAATTACTACTAATCCCTCCGATCTCTTTTAATTTTCATGATGTAAAGATAGGAAACTCAGCCGAAATTACACTGACCGCATTGTCTGAACATGAGGAAAAGAATCCAGAGAAGGTAAGGATTGTAAACTGGTTGTGGTAATTATACGAGGAGACAACTCCAGCCTCCAAGAACAGATTCTTTTACTGTGATGCTACAGAGAAGGTTTAGTTCGTTGTTCAGAACTTCAGACTGACATCAGCTAGCTTCCATTTGTGGTGATAAAACCTACAGGAAGAAATGGGACTATGTCTTTCTAGAAGAAAGAAAGAAATGAAGACAAGACTGAAGGAAGGTGCATGTTAATTCGAGTCTGATATCATGATGATTTGAGAATCTGTTGAAATTTTATACGCTTACTATGTAAAGATACGAGACTTGAATGTTAATTCGAATCTGATATCACTACATATATTTTTCTCTTGTAGCATGAATTATTCTTGTTCAGTTTCAATTCTATATATTTTTTTAGCTTCAATTCAAATGCAGATGTGTGTGTGTGTCAGTACCATAGTATGCCTCAAAGCGTGATCACTTGATACTCAACTATCTGTTGCCGATTACTATGCACTAAAAACCAGGGTTATCACTCCTAGAAACAGGAGCAACCTGGAATAACCGAACGCGTAATTTGGTGAACCGTTTTCATTCGGGGAGTGGTTTCAGACATGAGTTGGTTTGAGTGAAACGGCAGGATCCATCTAATCCTGCCGTTGCCGCATTCCTCGTCTGTTTTAGACTGTCTTGCCGAACAAGGCCTTAACTAACTTACCTAGTTGAAAAGTTAAAACTCTGATATGTTCCGAAAACAATGTATGATCTTCATTATTCTCAAAATGTATTGTCGTTAGAAACCCAAATGGTTTCAGTCACCATGCCTGGAGAAGTAAGAAGATCAACTATATATGTTAATCTGATTAAGCTTATTGTTGGTTGAGTGGATTGGCTCTTCCAGCACTTTAGATTCTTGTCAAATAACTGGGTTCTCTATTGAGAAAATTCCTTATTTGGCACTAGTAAAGTTGCTGTTTCCTTTCTTCGCCCTTTCCCAAAAAAATTTCCCTATATGACACAGAACTCCAATTTCATTCCTTTCTTGGCCCTTCCGTGAGTTTCAAGTGCTAACGGTGTTAAATGAGAGGTGAAATGACCTTTATACCCCTGAGTGAAATAAAATATAAAAATTTAATTTTGGACTTATTTATTTGTTCCAAAATTCCAGAATAATATAACTGATCAATATTTCATCATTACAAAAAAATAATGCCGAATTTTTTTTGTAATGATGAAATATTGATCGCTTATATTATTCTGGATTTTTTGAACAAATAAATACTTTCTGCCGGTGAGGTGAGGCGGCGACCCCGTGATGCCGTCCCCCTGTCTTCCTCCTATTTTTCACCACTTATCTTTTTCTGCACCGCAGCTCGACGGGATGCCACTCGAGGATCAGGGCAACACAGCAATGCAGGGGCAGCATAGACGCCTTGCCGGACTCCCTCCTCGAGCACATCCTCAGCTTGCTGCCGGATTATTCGTAGACAATTCCTAAATGAATCGTGACGTGAAACTAAAATGGCAGAGAAAGTCCCACATCGCAATGTGGGACAAATCTATCTTTTTGTTCTAAAGATTCGGAGCATTGTCCAGCATTATATTTATGGGACAATTCCTAATTCGATGCCCCGTTGGTTGAGTTTAGGTATAGATTATTAGTAGATGGATCACACCATAGCCTCGGGCTCGGAGGGCGTGACAAACAATGAGGCAAAAGGTGGCGTAGGGTGAAGAGAAAATACTAAAAACCAAAACATATATAGTGAAATGCACAAAAATGCAATATGCTCCAATTGTTGTTGCTACAGTTTTCTCTCTCTTTTTCTTAGCAATTTTGGGATAAACCTTTGGAAGTTGCAGTATTAAGCATATTATTTGTCAAATAAATATTTTGTGGCGAGCCTATTGAAAATTGTTGTAAATAAGATGTACAAGTGAAACATGATCATTTTATTTGTCTAAACTAAACATGATCATTTCATTTTATTTGTCGTTAAATCACAGACACTCGGCAAATCGGCGATTTGCCGAGTGTCGGAGCCTTCGGACACTCACCAAAAGGCAGGCACACGGCAAATCGTCGCTTTGCCAAGTGTCCTGCATGTTGACACTCGGCAAAGAGCGCGCACGTGACGCGCGCTGTTACAGGTTAACTCCGCTGTCGACGATTTGACGAGCGCCAGTGGCACTTGGCAAAGGGAAGCTTTGCCGAGTGCCCAATATTTGACACTCGGCAAAGGGAAGCTTTGCCGAGTGTGGCCGAGTTGCACTCGGTAAAACTATTTTTTTCGTATTTTGGCAACCAAAATTTTTTCCTTGCCCACATAGACTTCATTGTACTTCAAGGTGAAATCTGGTACATGAAATCTGTTTGCTAAATTTAGTTATTTATTTTCATTAATTTTATTTTTCGGTGATAAGTAAAATTGAATTGCAAGTCATTCAAATAATGGAATCTAGTGAATGAAAAAATGATATTAATGTTACTGGGTTGGGTTCAATGTGAGGCTGTATCCAGGACATGAAAGGAAATTTCGTGCATTTTATTTATAAAATATGATTACGAACCAATTTGTTTTAAAATTTTATAAAATACAAATAATGTCAAAAAATTGTGAGATTTGTGGAGATGTCACGATATCATACATAGATATTGTGATAAATAGTATATAAGGTTTCGCGCAAGTTGTCACGTACGTTGTTTACAAACAGGAGAATCTCCGAAGAAGTAACAAAGAGTTTAGAATAGATCTTTAAGATTTAGAGTGAAATGGTTTTTCAAATTTGATTTTGACTTCATACTTTTTTTATAGACAATAGATCATCTAAATCGTATCATGTGAAAATTTAGTTATTTTTTTGCATTTGTTTGATATTTCTATTTTTTTTAAGGTGGCCCAAGGAATAAGAAGTTTTTCTTTTTTTCTTTTATTTCTTTCTCAACGTTTCTTCCTCGATTTTTTGGAATGTGCTTAATTTTAGAAAGTTTTTCACCATAAATCTTCATTTTTCGTCTAGTTTTCTTAAAGAGTTTTCTTATCATTATTTTATTTTATTTTAAAATTAACTGAAAACCAAAGAACCGACAGACCGGACCGGATCGGTTTTACCGGTTTTTACAGAAACCGTCCGATACCGTCCATTTTGTCAACAGTAGACCTGGACCAGTTAGAGACATAGTTTGATTGATTTTTTTTCCTTGCTCACATACACTTTTTTTTTTGAGACAGCCCACATACACTTCATTGGACTTCAAGGTGAAATCTGGTACATTTCATGATCCGTTTGCTAAATTTAGTTATTTATTTTCATTAATTTTACTTTTCGGTGATAAGTAAAAATTGAATTGCAAGTCAATCGAATAATGGAATCTAGTGAATGAAAAAATGATGTTAATGTTACTCAGTTCAATGTGAGGCTGTATCCAGGAAATGAAAGGAAATTTCGTGCATTTATTCATGAAATATGATTACGAGCGTGTGACCCATCTGTTTTAAAATTCTATAAAATATAGATAATGTCAAAAAATTATGAGATTTGTCGAGATGTCACGATATCATACGTAGATATTGTGATAAATAGTATATAAGGTTTCGTGCAAGTTGTCACGTGTTGTTTACAAACCGGAGAATCTCCGAAGAAGTAACATAGAGTTTAGAATAGGTCTTTAAGATTTAGAGTGAAATGGTTTTTCAAATTTGATTTTGACTTCATACCTTTTTTATAGACAATAGATCATCTAAATCATGTCATGTGAAAATTTGGTATTTTTGAATTTGTTTGATATTTCTAAATTTTTTTTAAAGTGATCCATGGAATAAGAAGTTTTTTCTTTTTTTCTTTTTATTCTTTCTCAATGTTTCTTCGTCGTTTTTTTTGGAATGTGCTTAATTTTAGAAAGTTTTTTCACCATAAATCTTCATTTTTCTTCTAGTTTTCGTAAAGAATTTTCTTATCGTTTTTTATTTTTATTTTTTTAAAAGAAATTAAACCGAAAACCAAGGAACCGGCAGTACCGGACCGGATCTGTTTTATCGGTCTTCACAGAAACCGTCCGATACCATCGATTTTGTCAACAGTAAACCTGGACCAGTTAGAGATATAGTTTGATTGATTTATATCTGTGTAAGAGCATCTCCAAAAGACTCTTATAGAATTAGCTCATAAACTTGTTTTTAGCAGCAACTAAAAAATTATGATAAACAACTTTTCTCTTCTCCTCCCACATTCCTCCCTAAAATGGATTAAGACACTTTTGATTGGGCCACGTCAGCATTTAAGACCAAAAAAACGTTAATTTCATAGCAAAAAGAAGAGATGGGAACCCTAATTCTTCCCCTGTTTGTAGCTAAAAATAAGGGGAGTTTAGGGGCTATGGAAAAACTGGAGGTGGTTTTGGTGTCCTGTTAGAGATATTTTTTTTATTGAATCCCAATATTTTAATTTAGGAGAGGTTTATGGAGCGCTCTTGGAGATGCTCTAACCGTAGTTTTTTTTTTTGGGCAGTTCTGTAACCGTAGTTGTGTAGGACTCCTCGTATGAGCACTTGTAATCCTAACCCAACCGGCGACAATTGCCGTATACTCAGGCGGTGCTTTGCGAACCGGCAATTGCCGTATATACACGCACAATTGATCCAACCGGCAGCACGATCGGCCGAGAAGTGCTTTCCCCAACCATCTCCATCCCTGCGCCTCCGCCGGAAGGAAAGCAAGAAACGCTGGTATGCTGCTCCTCCCCTTCGTGCTCTCCTCTCCTCTCCTCTGTCCTCCTACTCCTTACTACTACTTCCGCTTCACATATTTACCTGGTGCAGGTTCTCCACTGGTTTGTCTATTCCCCTCTCTTGGAACCCTAGGCGAGGACCGTACTAATCAGGTCAGTTCTTGGCTTAACTTCCCTCCTCTATTCTCCCTCAAAGACCCACGACGAGGATCCTCCGTGCTTGTGATTTGATTTCGCTGCGCCGCTCCAGATTTGGGGAATGTATCTGGATTTGGGATTTTCTCGGTGTGCTTGCCCAGGCTCCTTTTAGTTTCCTGTGTTAGACGTCCCCCCGAGGGATTAGATGGTTAGGATTAGAGTTTACAGTGGTTAGGATTAGGGTTTAGAGGGGTTAGGATTAGGGTTTAGGGGTTTGGATTAGGGATTGGAGGTTTGGATTAGGGTCTAGGGGTTTGGATTAGGGTTTCGGGGTTTGGAGGTTTGGATTTCGATGATGTGGCTTTTCAATAGCCGTCGGATAAAGTGGGAGAGGTCCCCCTGAGGGGACGATGTCCGCGTTAGTTTCCTGTGGTGATTTAGTATTAATAAAGCCTGAAGTTTTACAGTAATTTTCTGCAACAAAAAATCCTTATCTAGTTGCCGTATGTGCGATATGACCTTTGAGCAGACAGTAATCGTGTGCTATATGCATAGTTACTAGTTAGGAATCTTTCATGGATTTGAAATTATGTGTTGTATGCCTAACAAAAGGTTCCTTAGCCTTTCCTTGTCATTTCGTTTGTAAGTTTAGTATTATATCACACTCTGTATTTGCTGGGTTCCGCCTTAAAAACTAGAAGGCTTTTAAACTGCACAACAGTTTGTAGAGCACACACAACAGGCTCATTAACTAAATGCATTGGTAGATGAGACCTTTAGGTTCATACATTGCGTATCTAACTACCTGTTTGGTGCGTATCGATAGGAATTCTTGTTACGTGTCCTTGCCACGGTGACTAATTAGATGCTTTACTTTTACAATTGTATGAAAGCTCATACGTAAATGAATTACATGTTGACCTTTGTGACTGTAGATTTAACTTCTTTATAATACCACCTATATGTTCCCCCATTTTTTCAGATGGA
Organism: Eragrostis nindensis; assembly: GCA_012490785.1. Taxonomy (NCBI): domain Eukaryota; kingdom Viridiplantae; phylum Streptophyta; class Magnoliopsida; order Poales; family Poaceae; genus Eragrostis; species Eragrostis nindensis. Next base: position 23,783 of record JAAXCT010002000.1, read on the forward strand.
TGGATTAGTATACCTTTTATGTTGCCCTACGAAAATTATTGCTTAGTGGAGTTAGTATTTATGTCTCTTATCTTTCAGATCCTGGATACTTTCAGTCGTATACCAAAAATTAACAAATAATTTTATCCTTTCACCAAAGTACTTAATTACTACTACTTTGCTGTCAGGTTGACCTTCCAGTACCTGAAATTTTAGTAAACATAGCATGTCCTTCTTTCTTTTGTCCTCAGCTGCAGTATACTTGCTTTAGAGATTTTGTTAATTATATCCTGCCTTGATTTTTTTTATGCAATGCTTTGTGGTATAACATCCATTATATCTCTTGCTGCAGTTATTTCTTTTACACTCACGGCCTTACAAGAATAGAAACATAATTTTCGCTACACCTCATACGTTGTTTACTAATTCTACTACTTGCCTGTTGTTCTAGCCCTGTCCCCATTGGTTATGTTTTGGTACAAAATATACAGCTACATGCTTCTATTTTTTTTCTTTGTTTTTATTTTTTTTTATGCCAGCTGAACTCTATGCTCCTAACCAGTTTTGTAAATTTGTTCCAGCCATAGTATTATATAGCATGCTTTATTTCTTCCCTTCAAAGTGAGTGACATTTTATTGTTTGGAGGCTAGGTAGGTTTTCTATGTAGCCACACAAAGAAAAAAGGCACTGACTTCCCTATGTTTTTTTTATAAAAGACAACGAGACAAGGTATTTAGTGGAATATCAGAACCAGTGATTTGTAAGCAATGCAAATAATCAGTAATATATTCTCTTTTTATGGCTCTTTTTATAGCCTAAACAAAAAGGAAAATGAAAGCTTCTGCTGTTAATTTTAATTTGCTAGTGGAGCTCTGTTATTTTATTTGGTAGATCGATGGATTATTGTGGCAACTCTGATGTGGGCGCTAGCTTCTATAACATAGAGTCTTTTTCCGATGATTTGGGGTTGGCATGTTGGCGGTACAATATACTCCAGTAGAAAGTGCTCAGCAAAATGGGAACTGCTTCAATATACAGAACTGAGTGAACAACCATGCAATTTTTACTGATTGCTCAAGACAGCTTTGTCATTTTGTGTGCTAGGCTTAGTGCGATATGGACCTTGTTCTCTAATCTGCACAAACTGTATTCACACAGTAGATTTCTGTTCTTGCTTGTGCTAGGCTTTGTGCTTTGTATTAACCAATGTATTTATGTAGTAGATTTTCGGTTATTCTTGCTTCTACTGTTTTGTTACATAGACCGCTGGTTCTTCTGCCACCTGTTGGAAATGTTGCATGTATAACTTGTAAATAGTTAAAAGTTGTGTCAAAGCAATTTTTTTCTATACAATAAAAGTAATTGATGATGTTTGGTGTGTTCATCCAGGATGCAGATATTTGTGAGGAGCCCCAGCGGCAGGATGATTTCCCTCAGGGTCTACCCTGATGAGACTTTGTATGATGTTAAGAAGAAGATTATGGAAAAACACAACCTTGTCTTTGATGGAGTGGGTATGGAGGATTACCTTACATTGGCTGAAAGCAACATCCAACATCAATCCACGCTTGACCTCCAGGAGAAGATGCAAATCCACGTCAAGGAGGCACTACAAGGCTTGACCTTCACCGTGGACGTCGACAGCTCATATACTATCGACAAGATAAAGGACAAGATTGAAGTTGCCCATGGGTTTCCCAAGGGCCGGCAGTGCCTCATCTTTGCCAACCAACAGCTAGAGGGCGAGCGCACCTTGGCGGACTACAACATTTGCAAGGACTCCACCCTTCTCCTTGTCCTCTACCCATCTCCAGGAGGCAGGATGCAGATTTCTGTGAAGATGTTGGACGGAAAAAACCACACTTTTAAGGTCCAGAGTTCAGATACCGTCGACAGCATCAAGGTGAGGATCTATGAGATGGAAGGCACCCGCCCCACACATCAACGCCTCATCTTTGCCGGCAAACAGCTTGAGGATGATCGTACCCTGGCGGACTATAACATAGAGACTGATTCTACCCTCCATATGGCGCCCCGCCTTTGTGGTTGTTGAGACTGATGGCATGCATCGTCATCGAACAACTAGAGTCCTTTGCTGAAGTACATCTTGTTTCCTTTTTTACTTTCTACTAGTGGCGTGTTATCAGTAAAACTACCATTAATTGCAGGGAACGAGTTTGCTACAGTCGTCTTTCTTTTGCCAGTAGTGATGTGTGTTATCATCAGTAAAGACTCTCATTGTTTGCTACGTCTTGGCATCAGTTGATTTAGAAATACAGTCTGTTGCGTCTACTTGTGATTATGTGTTTGCAAGCATGCAGCGGCAATCGCATGCAGAGGATCGCAAGCATGCATCAGTCAATACCCGCTGGGATTGCCTAGTGAAGTTATGATGCAGAAGATAAGAAGTTTTTTCTCTTTTTCTTTTTATTTCTTTCTCAACGTTTCTTCCTCGGATTTTTTGGAATGTGCTCAATTTTAGAAAGTTTTTTCACCATAAATCTTCATTTTTCGTCTAGTTTTTTTAAAGAATTTTCTTATCTTTTTTATTTTTTAAAAAAAATTAAACCGAAAACCAAAGAACTGACAGTACCCGACCAGATCGGTTTTACCGGTTTCACAGAAACCGTCCGTTACCGTTGATTTTGTCAACCGTAAACCTGGACCAGTTAGATATAGTTTGATTTATATCTATTGTAACCGTAGTTGTGTATGGCTCCTCGTATCGAGGACTTGTAAGGGCATGTACAACGCTACACATAGGTGAGTTAGATAGCTCGGATTTGAATGCCTCGGATCTCCGCAACAATTAAAGAAGAAAGTGAAGATAAGGGCCTGCTCATGGGTGAGTTAGATAGCTCGGATTTGAATGCCTCGGATCTCCGCTAAACCATCGCTGAAGCCGACTCCGGTGAGGTGAGGCGGCGATCCCGTGCCGGACTCCCTCCTTGAGCACATCCTCAGCTTCCTGCCGGCGGAGGATGCCGTGCAGACGTCATGGCTGAAAGGACGTTGCATAGTCTCTACAATCTCTATCTCTATCTCTACAACTCATGAAATGAGAGGAGGTCGTCCGCCCGGCTTATTCCGCGCACCGCCGAAACAAAACGCGCCTCCCCAGCGATCCGCAATTCCCGTTCGCCAGCGATCCGCAGCTTGCGCGCTGGCCCGACGAGTCATCCGACTCACCCCCACCAGATCAGCTCCCCATAATCCACTCCCCCACCTCCCCAATTCTACGCAATTCAAGCAACTCCTCAGCGAGATCGCCGCCGCCAACACGAGGTCGTCACCGCCGGCGATGCGAGATTGCCGTCGCCACCAACGCGAGGTCGCCGCCGCCGCCAAACGCGAGATCGTCGTCGCCTCCAATTGGAGATTGTCGCCGCCGACGAGAGATCTCCGCCGACGTGAGATCGCGCAACTCCGCAAGCGACATCGCCGCCAACGCAGGATCGTCGCCGCAAGCGAGATCGCTGCTAACGTGGTACCTCGCGGCGACGCCAACCTAGGAAGGCTGCCGCCGGTACACATTTCTTCTCCACCAACACGCGTCCATGGCACTCTGCTGTTGTCCCCGGACCACGGATCCCCTTCCAGTGAGCCTCCTCACCCTTGTCCCCGTGGGTACCTCCACATCCCGTCTCTTCGACGGCGGCGCCACCAGCGGCCTCCGAGATAGCAACGGCGGGAGCAGGGAATAGCAAGCCAAGGCTAGATGGAGGACTGGGGCGCGGCAAGTTCTGCAGGGGCGGACGATGCTAGATGTAGGAGCAGTCTGGACGAAGTGCAGCGATGGGGACAAGCCGGCACCGATGGCCATGCGCAGGCGAACGCCCAGACAGCAAGAAGCAGCAAGGTGAAACAAATTCCGTTGCCTGATGAGCAGAACAAGAGAAGCGGCAATGTGGAGGCACCGTGGCCGGGTCGCAGTGACGGCGATGCGCAGGTGGCGCCCGGTGTTGCCAATACAAAGAAGCAAGGTGAAGCAAATTTTCCCTTTAACATGTTGCGGTTAGGTGGATTGTCCAATTCAAATCTTTTGTTAAGAGTGCAGTACTGAGTACTGACTGCAGTCACCGTTGTTCAGGAGCTGCATCAACAAGTTCCTATGTTTATTAACTGAAACTAAGTGGCATGCTTAATTTCACAATATACTACATTTTAGATTAAAACTTAAAAGTGGATATGTGGTTAGATGACACTTCATGACATACCGCTTCAAATTGCTGATGGGATATGACACTGATGGTACAGCTATGAACTAATGTAGGATTTCTGGTTATGCATTTGTGCATGTAGTGCTATGTGAAAAGAGTTCAGAACTGACATTCTCTTATTGTGCGCACATTTTTCTGCGGCTCATTTCAAATAATAAGACCCGAACCAGGGATAATCTAGATGACTTGACTTGCTTTTTTTCATCTCTTTGGTTCTCCATACTTTTAGAACTAAAATTCATTGATTTTTGTTTAATAATTCCAAGCACGATGTGCTGAGGCTATTGATTAATTAATAACGCTGTTCTGAATAGTTGTTTTAGCAATGCAGTTCAAAACAGATTGATGCAACAAGATCCACTCTCTATGCAAAGAGTCATGGCAGTGTAACCCTGTTATGAGCCTAAAGGTTCCCTGGTCTTGCATGCAATCTTGAAAAGAGACAGCTGTTGACTACTGCCATGTGCTTCCTAAGAGAGAAGGGACATGCATTATTCTTGCGCTTAATACCAGTGTTCAGGTCTCCACATCGTGGTTGCCCTCTATGATACGCAGATGATCCATTTTTCTAATCCCTCCCTCTAATGTGCATTGTTTTGTTTGATGCATCTTGTGCCGATACACAGTTACAATGCGCGTAGTATTAACTCAGTGCATAGTAACATATTGATGTTGATCATATCTGGATGGGTGATCAGCTTGGTTTATGAACTAGATCGATACAAAATCTTGCATTGGTATGGTTGCTTCTGAGATCAAGGATCTCAAGATTTTATTTTATTTTGTTGGAAGAAATCTCGTGTTTTTTTACAAGCTGTCTAACTTGCAAGTAACCTGATCAGATATATCCGATTAGATGTTTGCTAAATAACTAGAATTGGTGATTTTTTTGTTGCAAAAATAACTAAAATTGGGGATTTATCCATGGAATGTACTATCACATGGCCTAAAACAAAATATCAGGATAGCCTGATGGATGTACTATAACATGGCCAATCATTTTGAGGTGATATGTTTCATGATACAATCGGCCTCGTGATTTCCTACCATTTTACAATCCTATCAAATTAAATTATGATTTCCTACCACTATCATATTTGAGATTGTCGTGATTTTATGAAGCAGTTATCATAAGCTAAGATTTAAGCACATAGTTGATAGAATTGCAGATAGTGGAGTGTTCCGAGTAGGATAGTGCATTGGAAAGGACTCGAAACAAATGCGAGCGCCAGCAGGCCGAGTAGATGGCATGATGCAGGCGGAGGTAGCGTGCAGAAAGCTGTGAGCCTGTGACAATGGTGGGATCTGCATTACTGCATACACACAAGCTCATACTACATCAGCGAGGTCAGTTGGACCTTCAATGTTTAGATCACACCTCTCTAATAGGCTTCCTGTGCAATTGTCCACAATGGACGCCATTGTGGTCATAGCAGTGGGCTGTTTCTGACTGACTAAAGCAATTTTATGATGTATTTGACCTATTTTGTCTAGATCTGAGGCACTCACCCATAGCTGATTGCACACATCTTACAAATTCATGTATCCACGATGTAATTTACTCTCTTGGAAATGTAATACAAGAGTGTATTGATCACTTGTTAGCTCATTGGTCTTTCAAAAAAAAAAACTTATTAGCTCATTGGTCGATTCTATTTTGTTTGATCTGAAATTGTCAATATACCTGGACTGAGTTGTAGTTGCATGATGTTATTTTGTTTGATCTAAAACCTATAGATCTACTTGGTTCATATGTTTTAATCTTAGTCTTTTGGTTTAGTTATATACTTATATGTAAAGTAATGGCTGGTACCTTGTGTCCTTTTTTTGTCAAGAAATTCACTCTCCCGTAGCAACGCATGTCAGTATGTGCATGTAACTGACCCAAAGCATAACTCCAAATATGTAATTTTGTAAAGAGATACCACAATATATCCAATGTGTCCTTGTATCATCATGGGTAAAATATTTTAACAGTGATATTGGTTTCTATGAATATGATATTCATTTGTTTTTATCACATATTCTTATGATATTGCTAGACATGTGTTGTAAGTTTTTAATGTTCGTTGCTATATGCTATAGGCATAACGCCCCGTAGCATCGCACGGGCACTCACCTAGTAAGAATGGAAAAGGGGCGAAGGGAAACAGGGCGTTTGAGCCTGATAAGTTCAGGACTTCAGATATTTAGTTGAACACTGGGGGCAGTCATGTTATTTCCTTTTGCACTCTAGCATGTGCAGTTGTTCGACAATCGGGTCCAGTTTAACGTGCCATTAGCATACTTTGAGTTAGCCTTGAGACAGAGATCTGTTCTCTAAAATGTCATCGTTTTCATTGATCTGCACTATCGTGTGACAGGATTCGAGTGCACAAACTAGACAGTTTTTATTGGACGTTCGGAAAATTATACCACTATAAATCAGTTAAACTCATTATTGCTTCTGGCAAATCTGAGTCGACCAACTTCAGAAAAATCATGGCTTGAAAAATATGTACATACTAGCAAAAACAGTTCCACAATGAAAGCTATTGGTTCGGCAATTCTCACTTGCATAATAGACAACACAAATCCTGTTTGGATACTCAAACTATCAACTCACAGTTAGAAATTACAAGTTTGCGACATGCAAGATACAGTAAGCAACACTCGCCAAGTAGACATCCCTTGTGTGAGTGTTCCCCGTCATAAATAAGGCATAGGATACAATCCCTTAGTAACGATATTTAGTGGAATAATCCTTTGGAGCAATCACTAGACCACGGCCTTTCCTGGCACCCCTGTAGACAGTCTCCACAATGTCAATGAACTCTTGCTTGTCCTTCAATGCCCAATTGATTTTGTTATTGTTTCCTGTCCCAAGATCAATCATGATGTGCTTGTTCCGGAAGAAGAACATCACGGTTGATGGATCGTACAGCTCATACATGGTGTTGAAATCAGGAACCTCGGTGATGTCAACAAGGTAGATAACTGCGAAGTTCTTTATGGTCTCAGCTACTGCTGCCAGCACTTCATCCATCTAAACATAAACAAGAGTAAGCCAGAATGAATTCATATATACAACAATGATAAATAAGTGTAAGACCAAATCATAAGAGCAAGTTTGAATGACTAATAAAAAATAAAATAAAATAAAGGCATGAGACATGGAAAAGGTTTTTGAAGCGTTGAAGCACTTCACTATAATTTCATTGAGATCAAGCATTTAAGTTGCCACTGAGCTCTCTGACTTGAGTGAACAGATTCACTATTTTGGAGAAGGAAACATCATGTCCAGCTGTTCCAAATTTATACTGATTCTCCAATAGGATACTATGGAGTACGGAAATGGAGCCTTGATAGAATGTACTCAGCAAAATCATGTTACAATATACAGTTCCAAGGAAGTCCTGGATCTCCACAATCTGGACTGCACCAACTGAACAAATAAGCAGATTAAAGCTTTGCCTGCATAGCAAGGTCAATAGAGTTGATAAAGCCAAGAAAAATTGGCCAACACAATCATACATGCAGTCTCTGCTATTTTGAAATGGAGACAATCAATTTCATCATGAATGGTTGCAACTTTGCTGAAGCTGTATGTAGCAGGGTTGCCTATTTTTCCATATCAACCACAATGCTAACTCTAACGATTAGGCAGTTCGCCTAAGAGGAATATTCAAGCCGGATTAAGGAAGAAACCACAAAACATGAAAAGAAAAGAAGACTCAGCATTCTCCTATTCACTTGATAGGAATCATGGAAATAATGCAACATGTGAGTTTTCAACCCCCACAAAACAATCATTCATGCAAGTGTTAAATTTGGGGGTGGATGCTATTTGAGAATTCTCCGAAGCTTCTACTTCTCAGGATTAACCTGTCACTGAAATTTTCTGGGAGTCTTTTACCTTTTTCTGACCATATAAATTCATTTTTTTCTTGAATAGCTGTAACTTTTCTTTCCTACTATACTTAGGTAGTCTCCTTTTCCAAAAATAGACAAATTAATTAACCAAATACTGTATGACGATAGAAAGGCTTGTATAGAAAAAAAAAACAACAGTAAGAAGACTACAATATGGTCACTAAACATAAGGATCAACCATTACAGACCTAAAAGCAAACTGTGTGTTCCTAATTGTCGTATGCATAAGCAGAATCATTGATGAACTCAATACCCCTAAACCCTGCCTAGCTAGTCTGTATCGTCTCCACAACAAAGTCCAACACAATTTTTAGGATTCTTGACCACTGCAATAACTCCAGCATCCACATACCTAAAGCCTAATTCTCGTATGCATAAGTAAACAGAATTGCAGAATATGGATTCAATTCCACTAAACCACCTAGCTAGTCTGTATTGTGTCCATAACACATACTAGAATAATTTTAAGGAATCTTGACTACTGCAATAGATTCAACATCCACATACCTAAGCCAAAAGGACAGGATCTGGCAAGCAGGATAACAACCACAGGACAATTGCAACCGACTCGTAACACACCAGAAAAAGTGCTTCACAATTGGCAATTACTTTAATTTCATATAGCAACTTAGTTCATTTAACTCCCTTTGTAATAAAGGTTTGTTTTGTCTTGATTCCTAAAAAAGAGAGGAAATACTACAGTTCCAACTTTGAAGCAACAGTCTATCCCCTGACACGAGAAAAAAGACAAAGACAGTATCACATTGGTTTTACAGATACAAAACCAGGCAGGGAGCTAGTGATGCGGTTGCAAAATGGCAAGTTTACAGAGCATATCAGTAGTTCTCCCATATTTTTAAATCAGCTAAAAAAAAACCTAAACATGTGAGAATAATTTTTGTCAATGATTAGATTGCTTTAGATGTTAGTTTGTTGTGGGTCATGTGCCTGGTTCAGTTAGTTGGCTATACATGTTTGTAGATTGAGGTGTGCATGTTCCCACCAGAGTGGGTCTTTAGGCGGTGCATTGTGTGGCATGCCTTGACATGCTGAAAGGCATGACACGTGTTGCAGGTGGTGTCGTGGCCATAGATGCCACCCACACCACAGATCATGCCTCTCTACTTTGTGGGCTATCCACACGTCAAAGCATGCTGCACAATGCACTCCCTGAAGACCCGCTGTGGCGAGGAACATGCACACCTCGAGCTACAAACACGCACCACCCCCTCTGCCAACCGAACTATGCACATTACACAAAACAAACAAACAAACTGCTACAGAGGATTTGGCATACAAGAATTACTCTGACAAACCCAACTCGTGCTCACTTATTACCACGAGGATGCACGGATCAAATTATAGCAGAAAATTAAGTATGCCTCAGTAATCAGAATCCTTGACTCTATTTTTCTAAATACAACTAACCTACTGCAGCGTCCAAAATCCTTGCCCCCAATTTCCTGAATTCCCCATAGCCTCCGGCCCTCCAGAAATTCAACATCCGCACCCCTAATAAACAGCTCGACCCACCCAAGTACCGCGCAGGATAGATTAACAAGCATGAATCGAAATCTTACGCAAGCGAATCCCCCAGTCACATATCAATCAAAGGATCGGTAAAAGCTAGGGTTAGGTTGTCGGTACCTGCATGCAGGTCTCGTCCCAGTCATGGCCGAAGCGGATGATGACGAGGCGCTCCTCCTCGGCGAGGATGGCCTGGTCCACCGCCCACCCCGAGTGCAGATGCGGCAGCAGGTACGACATCTTCCGCCGCCGGCTGCTCCCCCTCTCGCCTCTGCTTTCCTTTCTGCGTGTGCTCAGCTGCGGTCTGCGGAACAAGAGGAAAGGAGGAGAGACAGAGTTGGCTGTTGGGCCGCAGATGGGCTATGATACAATGCCTTGCTTCCGGGGCCGCACCTGAAGCCCAAGATTTCCTCTGTTTTTCGTTTCCACAAAAAAAGAGAAAGATTCCTCTGTGTCTAATAAAATAAAATGTTGATGATATTAGTTATTGCAATTTTTGACTAACCAATCAATCAACAAATTAAAAGGCGGAGGGAGTATATTATTGAACACTTTGTTGCTTCTTGAATCTTGGGTGGCACTATCATTTTTTTTCTGGAACTTTTCATGTTTCATGTCTGTTCATTGGGAGCATGATCATCAGAACATGCCACCGCTGGGAGCATTTCACTCACTTTGTCACATCCTTATACGTCACGTTCGGTGGATGCAACTATGCAAGGGTTTAAAAAAAAAACTGTGCAAGGACGGCGTGAATCATGAAGTGCAACTAGAATCATTGAGACAGTATCCCATCGCAATTTGCGATAATTTTATCTTTTCCTTAAAAAAAAGATCCGGAACATTGTTCAGGGCCTTGTTTTTAGAACAGAGGCCATGAGTGAATCTTAGAGCCATATAATTTGTTATACCTTATACGAACACCTAAGTTTTCGATCCTATCACGGAAACTTCAGGAAAACCACATGGTTTTTTGTATGAAAAATTCTAAACACTCTAAACTTTTGTGCTCCAGCCGCGTTATAGTAGGGGTGCTTTGTTTCTCTCCTTGATCCTTGCGTTTATGTGCAGACAACATCGGTCACTTCATCTGATTCTGCACAAAATTGGGCGACTTATAAAGTTGCAACGAGTTGTCAGTTCGTTTTGGCACTGGCGAAAGTTATGTTTTGCTTGTTAAGACGCACCTTGATGGATGGAGCTCCTAGGATAATGCGCAAGGGGAGGAGACTCTCCACGAAGACATCGGCGGTAGCACCGCTCAGCTGCCGCCGCCGCCGTAGTCCTCCCTCGTTCTCGAACACCACCTTCTCGTCGGCTGCGACACCGGAGTCATCCACGTCGTAGTAGCAGAGCGATCCGTCCGCGCGCTTCACCAACATCCTGCTTCCGCGCAGGAGCAAGGGCCGGGGCACGCGCCGCGCGGTGCCGGCGAGCTCGAACCTGTACATCTGGGACCACACGTTGCCACCATCCTGTGGACTGTTGCCGAGGACGTAGAGTCGCATGATGCCCGCCGCCGCCGCCTCACCGCGGCTCGGCACCAGCGAGACGCAGACCCGGCCGTCGAGCTCAAGCAGCGACGACACCATAGTTCCCGGGGGTTCGATCAAGCCCTGCTCTTGCGTCTGGAGGTCGAAGCTAACGACAAAGCAGGCGCCGGGCACGGACCAGGTAAGGTAGTACACCACGCCGGCGACGTGCACGCCGCGGTCGCTCGGGCAGAGGCTCACGTCCCAGAGGCCCACCTCCTTCCACCGCGGGACGACGCGCCGCCGGGAGCTCCAGCTGTCCGCGCCGATGGTGAGCACGTCGCACGTCACGTGGGGGCGTTCCGAAACCGGCAGCCGGACGTCGAGGCGCACGACCTTGTACTCTCCGCCGCCGGAGGGGCGGCACCGGCCGAGGCAGTACCAGGGCAGGTGGCCGGCGCGCGTCCACGTGGAGCGGTGACCGCGGCGGGTGCCGCCGACATAGAGGCTCTCCCCAGTGGCCGGATTCAGGAGCTGGGCGGCACCGTGGCCGGTCCGGAGGCAGGCCAAGGGGCCGCAGCAGTTCTGCACGGCGTACCCGTCCCTCGGCTCCGCGCGCCACCGGCGCAGCGCGAGCCGTGCGAGGCCCCCTGCCTCGCCGACGACCGTGGCGGGGTAGCGGGCGCCGCTGCGGTCGTCGAAGAGGAGGATGCTGGTGGCGCGCGGGCACGCGGCGCGGTGGCGGCGCTTGAACGAACGGTGGGAGATCAGCGAGAGCCAGCTCTTGCAGGTGACCTTGGATCTCGTCACCGACGACGGCGGCAGGCGGATCAGGATGTTGTAGATCGCGTCGTCAGGAAGGTCGGGCGAGGCGGCCTCGTCGTTGTCGGCGTCCTGGCCGGCGTCAGGAACTGCTGACACATTGGGCTCGTCTTGAGAGGTAGGGTCGCCGGAGGCGGTTAAGATGGAAGCCATGGCGACCGTGGCGGCTAGTAGGGTTTCCGTGCAGTTTTGTAGGTATCACCTCCCGTTAATTTGATCGTGCTCACCGTGAGGAATTGAGGACACGGCATGGATGGTTTTGTAACTTTGAGATTTGCTGAGATCAATATGGTTTTTCTATCTTCTTATCTTATACTATAAAGATCGAGTTGTGTTCAAATTAAGTGTTATCAACAAACCATCTAGCCAGCTCTTTTATCTACCCTTTTGTAAAGATAAGGTTTGTGTGTGCGTGAGTTTAGAGCTGAGTTGTACTCCTTCCGGTTTGAATAAGACGAATGGTTAAACGTAACTCAAAAATAATCAAACGTCAACAATTTAAAACCGGAGGAAATATTGTGTAATCGGAAAAAAAAAAGTTAAAATCTCGCCAAATTTCCCTCAACTGCTCCCCCCGCGCCGCCGAATCATCAAGCCACGGCAGAAGGGAGCTGGCTCCAAACCTCCGACGGCGAGCGCGCGTAAGATAGCAGTGGGTGATGACTCGCGCCGGCCTGTCCGGCTCGCCGGCGTCACCACTGGAAGACGAAAACATCCTGTCCGAGATCCTCCTCCGCCTACCGGCGCGGCCGTCCACCCTCCCCCGCGCCTCCCTCGTCTGCAAGCAGTGGCGCAGCCTCGTCTCCGAGCCCTACTTCCTCCGCCGCTTTCGCGACCACCACGGGAAGCCGCCCCTCCTCGGTTTCTTCCGCGACAGGGACTTGAACATTGAGTTCTTACCGTCGCTGGATCCACCGGACCTCATCTCCGCCGCGCGCTTCTCTCCGCCGCTCGAGGGACCCGGACTCTGCAGACTCTTGAGCTGCCGCCATGGCCGCGTTTTATTTCTGCTCCGGACTTCGTTCTCTTTCATTGTGTGGGACCCCGTCACCGGCGAGCAGCGCCGTGAGGCCCTCCCCCTGGCGTTCCGTTGCAAGATCAATAATTATTTAACTATAAACGGGGCTGTACTTTGTGCCGCCGGTGACCAAGGCCACGTGCACGGCGGTTGCCACTCGAGTCCCTTCCAGGTGGTCATGCTGGGCAGCAGCCATGAAGCAGTAATCGCATGTGTCTACTCATCAAAAACTGGGACATGGGGCAATGTCGTGTCACTATCGTGGCCGCAGAATGTCCAGAGTATTTCTACCATTTGTCCCAGTGCCTTGGTTGGGAATTCCATTTTCTGGCTGCTTACTGGTACAAGTTTTGCCATCATCGAGTTTGATTTCTGTAGGCAAAGTCTAGCTTCTATAGAAATACCATCCAATCTGCTGCATGGCCTTGTTACATACTATCCCGCGTACGACCGCAAATTATTGATTGCTCCTGCAGATGATGGTGGGCTAAACTTAATCGTCCTATCACACTTCAGGGCTCGAGTATGGAAATGGAAAGCCGATTGCTGTGACAGTGTTGCTGGATGGGTACTAAGAAACACTATTGATCTCAGCAAGCTTCTTTCGCTGTGGTCAGGAGAGGATGCCATGCCCCCAAACATACTGGGATTGGTGGAAGACTATAATGCAATGCTTCTATGGACAGGACATGGTATCTTTGTGGTACATGTTGAGTCGATGCGATTTAAAAAACTTTACTACTGGGGCTGGGGCCGCAGATACACCAGCTATCATCCATTCACAAGTTTCTATTCCACAGGTAAAAGCATGCCTTCGCAATTTCACAAAGTTTAAGCTGTTTTTGATAATTGGTCGATCGTATGCATTTGATTTGTGAGTGTTGGTTTAACAGTTTAGGTTGAGTTCATCTCTTGCCTTTTATGATCTGTGGTAACACTATAAGTTTTCTCTTCATGGTATAGTGTGTATAATTTATTCGTATCAGCAACACTCTTATATCCCTCTGATGAAGTGATGGTGGAATTGGAACCCTAAGGCTCGTTTGGTTCTCAGATTTGGCATTCTGGAATTGTATTGAGCATGCATGAAATCCAAATCCATGTGGAAACTCAAATCCAATTCAGCCGTTTGGATGGCAAAAGAAACGTGTTTCTGGAATGCATCTCCATGCCAATTCCAAATGTTGTTTGGATGTGTTGTTCTGATCCAGAATTAATTCAAACATACTTCTTCTGTTACTTTTTCATGCATACATACATTGTATCACGGCATATAGCACTTGCTATTACTTTTTCATACATAGATCTGATTTGACATGTAAATTTATATATTTAGTTGGAAAAAGACCAGGAATTCAGAATTATGGTTTCTTGTGGTTATATTTTTGGTTTAGAAAAGAGGAAAATTCTGAAATTGCAGTAAAGACACAGATACATCAAAGGTCGATCATTAATTAACTGCCAATACTTAGCTGATACATCATCTAGGTCTTGATGACTTAAATCGGCTAATGACCATGACTTAAATTTGGCAGCATCCTGAGTAGCAGTCCTTGCTCCTTTCCCTGTAGCATGATCTTTGGAGTATATGTGGCTGATTGCTTCCCAGTTCTTAACAACTTTAGTCTTGTAGGGGAAACCAGATTTGTTGTTGCAAAAAGAATAATCAATTGCTTAACCATTTGGTAGAAGAATTCATGAATAAAAAAAATAGCACACAGATACCTCGACGTATTTGAGGCAGACACCTTCACTATCTTCACAGCTTATTGTTGTCCCAATCCCATCCAAAATCACTCTGAGAAATCAAAATGCTAATATTTTCTTGCCACTGGATTTGGCCAGTGCAGTTCAATTGCTCTTCTATTGGAAGAAGCTGCTATCTGTCTTTTGTCCTAATGTTTATCAAATTATAAACGGAGGGAGTAGGTCGCTTCAAATTTCAAGGGTAGTGAAGAATCATGAAACTAGATAGCACAGTTTGTGTTTTCCAACTCCAGCTGGATATTGAAATGTTGTGCTGGTTGATTCAGTTGTAACATTGCCCTTATGATAAAATAAACTCTTGCAGAAGTACATTTGCTAATTCGATTTTTATTGTGCTAGGTTATATTGCTGAAGCGACACACAACATTGGCACTAAAAATCAGGGATGCAGATATGCACAGTGCCATTACATAGCAGCATTCATATGCCTATCAGCGGTCTTTACGTACCATTGCATAGCAGCATTTTCCACATGAGTGTTGTACTTCTTACTCCAGGTTTGGAAGCCAAAGCATCACGAACGAACATATCAACTACTCCAGGTTATTTGGAAGCAGCCAAAGCATCCAGAGCAGAGAACATCAATCTACTCCAGGTTACTCCAATGCATCTTCTCTAGCTTTCTCAAGTAACCTGCTCAGAAATCTATACACGTGCACGTTTGGAGTTTGCCATCATCCATTTGGACTTGTTGAGAGAGAACAAAAGACAAAGTCAAGAGGTGTAACCAAACCGCTGAGCAAATAGAAAAATCTTTCACAAAAAAAGAAGAAGGAATAGCAAAATCATTAGAAGAAGGAGCATTATCAATAGTAGTAGTAAATATGTTTGCCAGTGCCCCACTCCAAGAGGCAAATTTCAATCTTTTCCCCAAGTGTTTTCTCCTTTATAGTCACGTACCAAGCAAAAGATCTGGGCGTGCGTGTCGGGTGTGTTGGGCTATATCGGTTCGAGCGTGTGCGCTAGGTTTCGTCGAGTCGGAGTTTGTTGGCTCGTGGCGCGCGTGGGGTGGGGTGAAGGGCGGAGCCGTGCGCAGATTTTAGCTTGATGGCCGGTGGTGAGTTCGTGCTCTATTGTGTCCGTCCCCCGGCTTATAATAGCTTTGTGCTCATCGGTTGTTCGTCACGGTATCGCAATGCAAAGCTGGGTTTGTCACCAGCGTTCGTTGCCATTGATGCGTTCCTGAGCTCTCTCGTCCTCTCATTCTTGTGCGCGTGAGATGGAGCAATTCTTGGGGGTTCCAATTAATATTCAGTGATCGCAGATATAAGGCCATAATTGGACACTGTGGCGCGATCAAACCCCTGGTCCACTTGCTAGCGGCACTACGGGAGACAGGCTCTTTGCCGAGTGTCTTTGTTTTCCCGAGTGCCTTTTCTTGGGCACTTGGCAAAGAGGCTCTTTGCCGAGTGCCCGATATAATGCACTCGGCAAAGAGCCGATTTCCCGTAGTGCGGACAGCATCGCACCGGGGAATAAGGATGCAACAACCGCTCTCTTCAACCTATGACATTTCACGAGAACAAGGCCCCAGATTGTTCAGGATGGGGGTGTAAAGCATTTGGTGGAGCTCATGGACCCAGCTGCTGGTATATGGTTGACAAAGCCGTTGCCTTCCTGGAAAACCTTTTGCATTGCAACGGTGCAAGGACGGAATGGCATCGCTCAGGGTCGCACCGGGATAGATGCCACATTTCATGATTGGTTGTGGAGCACGTCGGCACCGTCCTGCTGGTATGGTTGTGGAGCTCGGCAAAGCACGAATGCACGATCCATGGAGCACGTCGCCGCCACCCTGTTGAAGCTCTGCACAAACTAGTACATGGTTCTGCAGACTGGTGTCTGGCTGAGCCCGTGGAAGAGACAATGTACGGTTAACCTTGTTGTCATAGGCTGACACTTTCGGTCCCGTGCCTGTCTACAGTCACTTTAGAATAGGAAGACCAGCTTATATATGTATATCCTAAGGTGACCAGTTTTTCTTTTGGCATGTTTGTAACTTCATGCAGGCACAGGATCTTGTTCTCCTGATCTACTATATCCAGTAGTAACGCCAGGTGAAGGTCAGCAGACCGCGCGACGATTTGGCAGTGTCTTCACTTTCTGCTGTAATCGTGATTGTTTTCCGTGCTGCTTGCTGTTCGGGCAAGTGATGTAGATTCCATTCTGGCCGTCGGATATTTATTACTGTGATTCAAGCAGGGTGGTGTTACGGTCTTATCACGGTACGTAAATAAAAACACTTTGGCCGCACCATCCTTGGAACGTTGGTTCACCTGTTCAAGTCTCCGGCCACTGTAATAACCACACGAGGGAAGACTCAAAAAGTAATCGAAACAATAGGAGGAAGGGGGGGGGGGGGGGGGGGGGGGGGGGGGGGGGATACTCCGCGTACGGGTGGGGTCGCACCGGGGAAGAAGGAACAAGCAGTTAAAGAGGACTCAGGCTCTCCGCACTGGGACACGGTAAACTTTCCTTCAGTAACGTTTACCGTAATAGATTGCCGCACCGGTCTCCGCAAGCCTTCCGCTAAAGGAGAGGAGCGCCTCCGTTCACGCTATTTTCAGAGGAATCCCGGGTCTACGCTAAACCCCACGCCGGGCCCGCGCCCCCCCACCCACCCCCCCTTCCCCGCGCCCGCCTGGAACGGGAGCGCGTCTTCCCCGGCGGCGCAACGCGCTCGCGCAGCAGGCCGCCTCTGCCCATCCCCCCGCCTCCGCCGAGCCGCGGTCGCCGATGGAGTGGCGCAGCCGGCGGAACTCGCGGCCGCCGCACCCGCCGGCGCCGGAGAAGCACCCGCCGCCGGCGAGGTCCTCCCAGCGCAGCACGTACCGAGTGCCCCTTCGTCCACGCCGGCGAGAACGCGCGCCGCCGCGCAGTCCGCGCCACCCGCGCCCCCACCAGCCGCTGGCCCACCGCATCTTGCGCCCTCAGCCTGGGCCTCGCCTCGCCTCCGCCTGGGCCGCCGCCAGGGCCAGCTCCTCGAAGGCGAGGACCTCCGCCGCGTCTGGTGCCGCGGCCGCGGCGCCGTCGAGCAGTCGCGCGTGCTACTCGGGGCAGCCGCCGCCGGGCGCGCTCCTCGGGCCGCCGGGCAGGTAGAGCTTGGGGAAGTAGACGCGGTCTTCGATGGGCTGGATGCGGAAGAGGCCTGGTCCTGCAGCGTCGCCAGCGCGCTGAGGAAGCGGAGGCGATCCCGGCCGGCGGCGGGACATGGGCTCAGCCAGGGAGGAGGCGAAGGGGAGGGGCGGCCGGGCCATGGCGCCGGGGAGGAGGAGGCCGGGCCTTGGGGGGGGGGGGGTGCTGTCACGGAGGAGGAGATGGAGATCGAGAGAGATCGAGATGGCGGTGGAAGTAGTATAGGAATTTTGCATATCGGTCCTTGTACTATCTTGTAATTTTTACGATTTTTCTGTGTCTTGTAAATTTATAAAAGACCCTTACAATATTTTTGTATTTACAATAACTATTATAAATGATTATGGTATGAATAAATATATTTGTTAAAACGAATTGGTAGTTGGAGATGGTTGAATAAAATATGTGGTAGTTGGGATAGAGGAAGAATATAGAGGAATGATGGGTGCGGGAGAAATTAGTTTAGAGGAGAGAATCTTGATGACTAGAATAAAATATTCCTTTTATAGGAAGCAAATAGAGGAACCTGAGTGCGGGGAGCCTCAAGTAAAAACCGTACAATGGGACTCCAAAAAAAACTGTATAAATGGAACAAATCACACGCATGCCATGAATCCCATTTATACTACCAGAAGACGAAAGAATCTGGAAGGGAGTGCCGTCAGAAAAAATAGTACTAATGCAAAGTTCCTTTCAAAGTCGTCTTAGGTTCTGAGTACGAAATAGTTTTTCTTTCCATTTGGAGAGTCAAACATGCTATGTTTACCCAACTTGACCATTTATGAACTAGGAAAAGTAAGGATTATGCTACGAACTATGCATCCAACCAAGACAAATACATGCCCAACTTAACTAAGCGGGGCAAACGGACCTAAGTTTTCACAGTTTCAAATAAAAAGGAAGAGAGATGAAAGGCTCGACGGAGAACACGCACTACAGATTCATCCTGAGGGCATCTGTAAGCAAGATGGCACGTTCCTTTGTCTGCCCTGTCCTCCACACTTTGAAGCCCTCGTCAAAGAAGCCATCTTTTTCCCAATCCCGCAGTTGGTTCAGTGTAAATGGCCCTTGGGAGTCTCCTTGAGGATCTACGTAATGCCACTGGGATTCTCCTTGAGCAGGCTCATGCTGCCCCAGGTGAACCCCATTTGTTGCTCCCTGAGCATGCAAGGCTGACTCGAACTCGAGCCGCTCCTTGTGGCCACCATTCATGGCCCTTGGAGGATGCACCGTTTCACATTGTGGGGCATTAAGATCCTCCTCACCATCATCCTCATCATCACTAGGGTCCAGTTTGATAACCTCATGAACTGGTATCTTGCCACATTTGCTGCGGTTAGAGTGGTTGCTTTCCTCTTTGCCAATGTCAATGGATTGAGTTTTGCTACCATCTGTGTCAACTTTACAAAGTTAGTTGTGCTTGGAAAAAAAGAGAGAAAATAGAAAATCAGTGACAGCATTGAACAGCATGGCATAGTGCAGTTTCTTCACGACAATCAGTTAGTGTATAGAGTATAGTTATTCAGCAGCGCGATCATCATCAACAACACAATCAATCCATGTGATTGATGGTGGAATGCAACCTATAAGTGAAAATAAATCTGCCCTCAAGATGTTCGGTCATCTATATTTTACTTGACTATTAATCAATGTGACCAAACTTGGAAAATATTGATAAACGGGAGCTTAGCATAAGAAACTTCAACTTTCTATCATATCAGCTAAGGACTTGAGTAGCAAACCTTGAGCCTTGTACACTGGAGAATGCAACACAGAACCAGGAGTAAAACCACTAGAAAGGGCTTCACCAGCTGCACAGATATAAAATCCATGAGATCCAAAACTACCAACAGTAATTGCATAGGATAACATTGCAGGAAAACAAATAGTGATTATTATGGGCGTCAATGGGACGATAACAGCATAGCGACCATGATCTATACACATAGATATGCACTATAAGAAAGTACAAAACTGCGCATGAAGTAGTACTTGCATGCAAACAAACACACTATGCATACATCTAGATGCAAAGAAGTACAACTTGTTATTAAATGTCACACTCGGCGGAGTTTCTTTTCCCTTGTTTGCTGTTTTGCACCAAGGTAATTGTATCTAGTATCACCGCCACCCATTGAATCGGTTCAAAACTCGTATTTATCAACATTATCAACCATCATATACTCCCTTTAAACTCTAAATTTGGTGTTGTAACAACACATTTGGTTTTGGGACTCGGTGCACCGGCATGCGCGCAGGATCGGCTCCTCCGGCTTTTTTCTAGGAATGAATCGGTCCTGAAGTTTTTGTCCTGCGGGTGCTCTACACAACACATCTTGATGATGGGACTACACTATCCGACGATGCAAACCAAACACGGAGGTTGATTCGGATTTTGGATCGGGCAGTCCATCGGACGAACTTATGATGCAAATCAAACAAACTGCAGTTAGATGCACCTGTCATTTAGGTTAAGAAGCAACATACATTTTAGTATTGTATTTATGTTAATGTCAGTTAAATTTTGATCTTCATAAACCATAAAATGTATCTAGGATTAGTTTCACTGTTTTCAAGAACATTTTGAGTTGATTCAATATATAGATCAAAATAGTTAGCTTCATCGCAAGGTATGCCCCATCTTACACATCATCATACAGTAGACAGGTATTTTTGACAGGTCACACCATCACCCATGGGATATTCTGGAACATGACTAGTGAGGAGCCATAAGATCATTATAGAGTACCTTCAGAAGCATCTTCACGAGTAGCATCACCTTGCTTGGATGCAGCTGGAAGCAACCGATTGCCCAAATAGCCCATCGATGGTGGTTAGTTACCGAAGGGAAAAAGATATAAGGTGAGCAAAAGGATAGAAGGTCAAATAAATTTCATGTCCAAAATATCATGAATGAAATAAACCTTCTGATGACTCTTCATTAAGAAGGCTCAACGAATAAGAATCAGCCATTTTCTCTGTAGCACCTGGACACAAGCAAGAGTTTTTAAATGGAAAGCAGGTAACTCCATTAGTTCCACCTAATAATGGAACTGTATTTTCCTTAAAAAAAGGAACTGTAGATCAAAACAAAAGGTAGAGTTGTGGTTAAAAAAAGAAGGAATACGTCTCTTAAGAGGAAAAACATAAAATGAAATGGTCAAAGAAAACCATCAAACACAACAATGTGAATAAATCATAATATGCAAGCTGAATGGCCACCCAAAAAGAAAAAAAAACACTTCTGCCCCAAGCACGCTGGGGCATGCTTATGTGGTTTCAGCAGAGCCAGTCCCAAGCACAGCCAGAGGGTTGTGATAAGCTTGGCAAGCAACGGCATAATCTAGTGACTTTTACAGGGATCAACCTGGAAAAATGCACCATAAATGCCCAACTGGTAAAAAATGTCAAACAAAACAAAATTGCACGAGATAATGAAGAACTTGTAACCATTCACTAACTAAAGACAAACCTTCCCATGATTTCTCTTCAATGATTCTTAAAGAACCAGCTACTCGATCTGCTGCATCTGGAAACAAGAAAGGTAAAGTCTTAAGGCCCTATTGGCATTATTATAGCTTATAAAAGAACTTCTATACCTCTACTTTTCGATGCAGTAGTTAGTTGACAATCTTTTGTTGAAATTTGGCAGCAAAATCTTTACTAAAATTAGTAACTACTCCCCTAATTGAGTTTATTTCCAAAATGCAACATAGCAAGCAAAAATTGTAAAATAATCATGCGCTTCCACCAGAAGCCCCCAGCCTCACCATGCATCCGTGGTTCAAGCTCGATGCCGTCATAATGGTCGAGCAGCATGCTAACGAAAGTATTCTTTTTAACTTTTTTTTTGTTCTGAGCATGGGTCCAGTAAACCAAACTGACACAGCAGCCATCAAACCAAATGCCACACCGTCTATTTTTCCAGCCAAAAGTGCACACAAACTGCAGCCTTAATGCATAAATTGGTCTGATTTATATATATCTATTCATACGATATGGAACCTTTTACAGTGGGCATAACAAAAAAATGCTTAAAAGGCTGACATGTATTTAGGGAATTCAATAAGGATCCCATAAATTTCAGCCATGATCAAAAGTACTCAAGCACTGAAGCTACATTAAATTACGCCAACTTCTATATTATATTGGGCAATTGTATTGGCCCTAGAACAGTTTTTGAATTAAAAGAGTGTGGTAGAAATGAATTCTTTCTTGACACCAAACTACACTGATCTATGAAAGTTGCAAACAACCCATCATTTTTAATACTCCCGCCGGTTTTAAATATATGACATTAATGGAACTTTAATTTATATTCTTGAGGAGAATGCAAAATTGTATTCGAATACCGGCTAGCATATGATGTAAAGTTAGAATAGCTAGCTGGACATGCAGTAATGCCAGCTGTGGCGGTTACTGTAGCAAACCGCCCTAGTTAGGCTATATAAGGATGATTTCCTACACCGTAATAGGTAGACAGTCGGTCGACCACCGTTTAGCATTTAAATTTGTTTAAACAGCAGTTAAACGGGCTGAACGGCCGTTTAGGCATAGACGGTGGTCACCCATCTAGCATTTAGACATCGTTTAAAAGGAGTTTAATTCCGTTTAGGAAAACAAGGGTCATGTACCCCCCCACCACCACCACCACCACCATGTGAGAAGTAACCCTTGTGAGTTGAATAAGAAGATACTATTAGGTACTCCCTGGTTCCTCTCCTTCCAGCAGTTGCACTTCCAACAGACATCGTTGCCTTTTTTTGTTACTTTGACCATTTGTCTTATCTATAAATATATGTGCAAATAGCTAAATGTCTAAGTTAAAGTGTTGTTGATGATAGATCCAATAATAGTCATTTCACATTAGGTAACTAATTACTTAAATTTATACATTATAGGTCCAAGTTCAACGTAAAGGTACACGGTGTCGTACTCATATATTTAAAACCAGAGGGAGTATTATTCTATGAATGGAAGGAACTGAATCTAGCTCAGTCGGTTGAGGGTGCGGATGTACCCTTAGAACACCCAAGCTCAAGCCCTATTCGTTGCGAATTTGAGAGCATGTTTCTTATTATTTACAATACCACCAAATTACTTTTTTACTTTTTTGGTTGAGTTTTTTACTGTTCTTTGAGTTGAGCATATCCCTTTTTGAAGGGGAGCCCTGGCGCAGCAGTAAAGTTGTTGCCTTGTGACCATGAGGTCATGGGTTCAAGTCCTAGAAACAGCCTCTTGCAGAAATGCAGGAAAAGGCTGAGTACAAAAGACCCAAAGTGGTCGGACCTTCCACGGACCCTGCGCAAGCGGGTGCTACGTGCACCGGTCTGCCCTTTGAGTTAAGCATAACAAGCAACGATAAATTTCACAAAATATGAACCGACATTCACACTCAAAGATAATAGTGGAAAGTTCCAACCATGATACAGTGCCAGTAAATTTCTGAAAATAGCTCCCAGTTGTCCATTGGAATGTATTTTAAGGAAATATCACTTTTGATGTCACTGATAATTTACAAGGTGAAGCATTCAATGCGAAAAGTTTGAAACATCACTTATAATCTTTATAAGTTTATACTGACTTCTACAAGCGTGGGAGTGTAAGGAAGACAAAAAAAAAAGGAAGGTAGGATAGTCATCCAACAATTGAAAGTTTGAAACAAACCTTCTGATGATTCTTGATTCGGAATATTAAATGCATTAAGTGCCTGCTCTGTTGCACCTGTAGACAACCAACATAGGCAGATTTTGGTGTCAGATATGGAGCATGCAAATCTAATCCACTGACAATTGCAGTTCATAAAAGGAAAATCTAGTACTATAACATTGAAAGTTCACCAGTCCAAGATTTTAACACCAAAAGATGCCAATTCATTCGTATACCATCCGAATTTGTCTACGTTCAGAAAATAAATGCTCAATTCCTTCCTACCTTTAAAATAGACTGGATGCCCATGACCCAATCCTAAGTCTCACATTAATTCCCCTTCTTAATCAAGAGCTCTTGCCACTTGTTGCTGGTTTGTTAAAAGCAAAAAATTCGACACCCTAATGATCGAGCTCAAGCAAATGGACCTGCAACCTAGTGGTTGCAGTGACCGTAGTACCATCTCGGGTCCTGGGTTCGACTCTCCGTGGAAGAAAACTTAAACAGGCCTGGGTTTAAAAAAAGAAACATGCCTCAGCCCCTGCATCCCTGTTACACCCGTGTCTGCAGTGTCTGTGGCTACAAAGATAAATGTGACCTGCATGCGCATCCAGGCGACACTTGGGCAGATGCCTGGTTGGCAGCGAGAAAGTTTCTTGTGCTTGAAATACCCTGGGGTGGTCTATCCCCAGGGACGAGCTCTTTTTATGACCGCACTCAAGGTGATCGAACATCAGTACCTGCCCACAATCATCGAAGACATCAGCTGGTCTACCGATAACTATAAGCATGCCACCGAAGCCTATGGACAGCTCTGCTACAAACGTTTTGCTAGTAGACAGCAGAGCAGAAACATAAGGGTGCTGTTAAGGGTATAATAGTTAAGAGTACGGTAGTTATCTAGGAGATGAATAATATACCCTTGACTGTTATACTAATCCAGCTGAACATGTTCATTGAACTACACTCCTTTAACCAAATAAGCACCCAAATTACACCTGGAACCAACTAATTAAAGGCTAACGACGAGCGCTTGCAGAATGTATTATTAAGGTGCGTGTTGAGTGCAGTATGGTGTCATAGTTTGTAGTTTTCATTTGTCATGTTTTCAATTGTTAGAATTTTTGCTAGTGTTGTGCTATGAAATGGTGAATGCATCGTCATCCGACCTCTGCTTCAATTCCAAAATAAACTTTGTGGGGTGTAGCATGTGGACACGATTTGAGCAGGTAGCTGCAGCTCCCTTCTTCAAATCAAAGCAGAAGGGTCGCAACGCTTCAACAAGGCAGCTGGTCAGGTGGCGCCGATCATCATTGTCCATTCTCCTTAGGGACTAATTGATTATGTACACCAACTCTTTCAACCTGATCATCTTTGTCCGTTCTCCTTGCGGAACTCCTATCGTTGGCTCCAATTCTATAATGCAATTTTTTGGAATGTATACTAATGAATCGGCATCTTGTGGTGTACTTAATAAACCGTTGAACTTTAGATGGTATACAACCACTGTTCACTTCAGGGGGAAAAAAAGAGACGCATAGCAGCAAACTATTAGATGTAATGAAACACACAAAAGAGAAAACGTTAAAAACTTGTCTGCCTTTATATGATTAACTGTAAACAAAGATTTTGGCTGCCTCTATATATAAAAGAAGCGCCGAACTAGCTAAATTAGGAAACATGACTCTGGAAACTGCCAGGAAGCAGAAATCCAATATAAGATATGCATATTTGAGTCAGCTGTAGGCCCAGCTGAAACTGATTTGGTTACTGAACCAGGAAAAACCAAGCATTTCTTATTCCAGTGCCTCTGATATTTAATCCCATACTTTCTGTCCATAAGACTATGAATATGACTGCTAACTAGAGACAAACCTTCTGGTGGTTTCTCTTTCTGAACTTCAAAAGATTCAGCCGCACACTCTGCTACACCTGGAAACAAGTTAAGATCTTAGAAGTGATAAAGCAGAATGAGATCAAGAATTCAAGCAATCAACATAATTCCATCTACCTACCAGAAAAATTACAGTCCAGAATAAAAATTATGCAAGAGGAAAAGGTAGACATGGAGAACAAAAAGCTTCATGGAGAACAAAAAGCTTCAAGGTGGTCAATAGTAAAAAAGAAGCTTTTGTGTCCACCTTAAACTAAAATTTGGTACTGTAAAACTATAATGCAAAAAAAAAAAGAAGAGGGAAATAAAAGAGGTAGAACAATTCATCTAAGCATTAACTACCCAAGACATTATCATAACTGAGACAAACCTTTTGGTGGTTTTGCCTTAAGTACATTAATGGAATCAGCTCCGAGTTGAGTTGCTTCTGGAGACAAGGTAAGCAAGTGTGAGTATTAGATAGAGATCATGCAAAGCCACCACCAATTTCATCCACCTAGTTCAGAATAGCAAGTAGCGAATTTTGGGGGAAAATATACAAATGTCTGAACGGAGAATACTCAGATGTTGGTGGAATATTGAGACAAAGCATAGCCAGAGCAAAAGTTTGGTACAAAAGCAAACCATAAGGTTCAACTATGATGGAAAGCTGAAATAATGAGTCCAATCCACATCGCATTGAGGATTAGAAAATGGCTCAGACCCATATTATCAGAATACGCATACTGATTTAGTCTCATTCTGTTAATATGTAAAGATGCATTTCCTTTGTAAGAAAAGTATAATGCATGTAGATACTCTCAGATTCCGGATCATTTTAGACTTATGCACACGGGTTAAGAAAATATAGTCCCTCCATTCTGAAATAATTGACGTCCGGGTACCGTCCCCCCACCCCCTCCCCCCAATTTTAATTGATGTTCTCGTCTCCCAATGAGAAAGGCAAACTTTCCACCAATGCCCCTCATAATTCCCATCCTCGCCTCCCCCATCTCCTCCCCTCACCACCAATGGATCCACTGGTGCTGCTCCTCCCAATGCCCACGTCGGGGACAGCTGCTCCACCCCACCCCATCTTCTCCCGGTGTTGGAGATGAGGACAAGGACGCTGCTCCATCTCTCCCACATCTCCTTTCTCTTCCCGCTCGATGAAGGCCGCCATGGAACTGCGGGCGCACACGAGCGAGCAGGGAGCTGCGACGCGCAACCTCATCTACTGGCTCCTGGATGTGTGCGACCTCATGGATGCGCCACCGCCGCAAGGCGTCACAGTGGAGGCAGAAGTGCAGCCGTCGAAACAACATCTTGTCATCCTCCTTCCCCGCACCCGCCAGCAGCCATGGAGAGGACCACGGGTCCCCATGCAAGGATGAGTACCAGGCTCCTCGCTTGCCGATCCGCTCCCTGGCCCACGCATCACTGTCAGCCCCACTGGATCTGGGTGCCGGAGGTTGCTGCAGGCACCACCGCCTCATCCCAGTTTCAGCATCCAGGGCAGCGTCGCTTCTGCTCCTTGGCGCTGACAGTCAACAAGCTTAGATTTGACCATCAACGCCTTGACGACGAGATCGAGTGGCGCTGCTTCAGCTTCTTGATGGCGAGATCAAGCGGCGCAAGTAAGGACGAGCCGTGCCGTGCTAGTCACCGCCGCGGCCATGCTGGTCCGGAAGGATCTACGTTTCATGCCGGGACGCCGAGATCGAGTGGCCCACAAGGCATTGGAGCGGTGGCGGAGGAGAGACTGAGCTGACCGGGAGGAGGCACAAGTAAATGAGGGCAGCAGGGCAAACCGACAACATCTTGGTTTTTTCACCGACTGCTAAAACTCAATTATTGTGGAATGGAGGGAGTATCACCCTTCATTTTCACTACATTTGGAAAGATAGCTAATTTATTCATGAGTGATAACATTAAGGCCTGATTTGTTTCAGCTTTTGATGCTTCTGAAACAAACAACCCAGCTGTTGAGCTGGCTTGTGAGTAAATGGACCAGAAGCTGAAATGCTGGCCGAAAGCTGTGTTTCTGAGTTTTGACTTTTGGTGTTCTAAGAAGCTTAAAAATAATAACAAAAACCCAACATCCAGAAGCCAAAAGCCAGAAAAGCAGCTTTTCATTCAAAAGCCCAAAAGCTCCTGCCTAAACAAACAGTTCCTAAGGATGGAAGTGGATAAAAAAAAGTGCCTCAAGAATGACTTGAGAATAAGCTCGGAAGCAAAAAACTTAACAGTTGGAATCAGAGGGAGTGCTATGTATAGCTACATATGAAATATTCAAGAACCAGCTTAAAACCAGTAATAATAGCTACGATATGATGTTCCTCATCAGCTTGAACAGACTTTCATACCATTGGGGCTTGCTATTTGTCATTACTTTCATATAGATTTTAATGATGTCACATAATTTGCACAAAGTGAACTATACATCTTACCCATAAGCACATTATCTGTACTCACAAAAAGTAAAAAACGATGAATGTGGATGAGAATTGTATGATTGTATCCTCCCAAAAGTAGCTCATGTAAATGCTACATTGCAAGTACTTGCTAGATCAAAAACACAATCAGGAATGGAGCTTCCATTTAATTGATAGCCAACTTTCACAAAGACAAAATATGCAAACTGCACGAAAAGGTAAATAAATAACACCACGTTGTATAAACTTAGAAATTTGGCACCATTATGAATGAAAAGTAGATGCAATGGAAGGTCAAAGTGGTTTAAAAACAAAAATTATATTAATTGCACCTCTGTTCACTAGACACGAGTTGCCAGCCGCGATTCTAACTTCACTTTCTTTCTCATCTTCGACGTCCGCAATAATTTCTGGAACCACTGCAAGGCGGCGCAATCTTTCAGCCGGTGTGCTAAGCAGCTTTTTTTGGTCCACTAGTTTACCCAATGTAATAAAAAAATCAGTCAAGGAAGAAGCCATAATGGAAAATTTATTTCCTAATCCAAAGGAAGGTATTATCATTAAAGTAGAATCTAAGTATCATCCACTATTATTTTCTTAGTATGTGATATCTATGTAAATCTGTAAAGGATATTCTTTGTGCCGCCTGTCTTTACGTGCACTATCAATCTCTCTTTCCAGTCTCTGAAGTTCTTTATCAATCCACTGAAAAGGAGGAATTTGGTAATACGAATGAAAAAGCATAAAACAAACATATGAAAAGGAGCAGGACAACAGAAGGACTAAATAACTGCTGAGTTAGGCATGAGAACTTCAATTTTTGCCTTCAGAATCCAAATGGCATCTAATAGATGTTAAGAGATGAATATGTCGTGTTCGTAAGATGCCCAGACCTATAACGCTTCCAGAACAACACTAATTGCTGTATGCTTACTTTCTACAGGACAAGATTAGGGTAAAGTAGATAAATATAGTCAAGTTTCAGACCATAAGAGAAGTATAAAGCATTCAAATGATTAATTCATTTGTGTACAAATTTAAAAGCAAACTTAGGTTGATATCCATAAATCTGTGGAGTGTTTAAGACAATGAGCTCAGTGTTGTCTGCTCAATGGTGCACTGTCATAAAGTAACGTTAAAAAAAGTCATTTTTTTAATTGTATCAGATAACCAATTAGTGCTTAAGATTTCCTTGTTTATCCATCTGCGTGCATGTTTTTCTCCAATACAAGGATCAATATCAGACAAGTGTCATTCAGCGATTTCCAAGTGTGCTTACATTAGTTACGATGTCCATATGTACAGCTGCCACCTTTTCCTCAAACTCCCCCTGTCAAAAAGAAAATTCAGAGCACTAAATAGGAGCTTACCATATGCACATTAAACTGTCTAGGTATTCCCCAGCAGACAGGAGTGAGCAGGTGCAAACTTAAGTAAACAAAATGGCTTCTATGGAAGCAGTCGTTTGTTCCTTGTTTTTGTTTTGCACTTGCCCGTGGGCACTTGCTGCATACTTCCATCAGTTGCAAAAGATAAGGCAAGATAAATACAAACATACTACTCAAACTTTGAATTTGTCAATACTTAAAATTGGCTGTATGAAAAAGTCAATATTTAAAGTTAGCTGTATGAAAAAACAAATCGTGGGTGGAATTTGTCTTGAACAACATTTCTTTAGCTCTATAATTTATAAGGTCGTGCAAGATATATAAGACACTGTCGGTGTCGAAAGCATAAAATCTCAATGGCCAAAGGGAGTAACAGAAAAGCATCAATCACATGGCCTGCCGTAAGCAAAGTAGCAGCAAAGTAGGTAACACTCATTCAATCACAACACTGTCTATCTTTCTGTTCAAAGGATGAAAGAATTCCAGCCACTATAACATATAAAACATGTTACTGTGGTCCCTATATGATCCCTATATGTTACTGTTCAAAGGAGACTAGTACCTTTCCTTGCTCTAAACAAAAAAAATGTTTTTCCGTCGTCCTAAGTCTAACTCCTCAGTGTTTGGTTACATCCAATGGGAAGAGAAACCGAAGAA
This sequence comes from Eragrostis nindensis, assembly GCA_012490785.1. Taxonomy (NCBI): domain Eukaryota; kingdom Viridiplantae; phylum Streptophyta; class Magnoliopsida; order Poales; family Poaceae; genus Eragrostis; species Eragrostis nindensis. The sequence goes on from JAAXCT010002000.1 coordinate 53,638, forward strand.
AAATTCCTAAATCAAACTAGCTACATAGGTAATGTATGGCATGAATGCATGATTACTCGTCACATTAGAAAATAAAGATTTTCAGAATATAAACTTACAACAGTATGCCTTTTCATAAGCCCTTTCTCAACCAAACGAATAAGATCATTGTATTCATCCTGTTATCAAAGGAAAAAAATTATCATCACAAAATTTATTCAGGGAAAAATAAATTTATAGCATTGAGTCGGAGCTGAAACTGCTTAGGAAAGATAACCTACTTGAAAACAGTGGTGGTAATAGTTCAATTTTTTATCAGTAACAACCAATAAGCTTCCATTAATGATACTAGGCTACAAGAATCTTACCTCCTCGATGTTCTCATCTGAAAGCAGTGGGATCTCGACATCATCCAAGAAGCCAGCAACACATAAGAAAACATTTGTACAGGCACCCTTTACTTTGTACATTTCTTTGGACTTCTTGATGCCTGTTATAGAAGTTTCATGAACAAGTGAGAAACAAGTTTCCTTTCTGAGGTAGTACAGTAGAACGCCACAAACATAATGTACGAATCAATGTGGATTGTGGACCTTCTACCGATTCTGAAAACAGAAGACCACTCATATGCCAGTTAGTGGGGAGAGGAGAGGGATTGCATTGTGCTGCTAACTAAATGCTCGATAAATAAATAGACCATGAGGGCTAAGGAACAATGCATACAATTGAACTATACCTGTCACAAGCCCAAGCTGGAATGGCTCTGTAGCCTTTTGGTACAAATGAGACCGGACAGTATGCTTGATTCTCACAAAACAGCCAACAACTTTCTCTTCAAATGTGTCCGGATGGCTCAAAAGAGTAATAACCAAAGATCTTCTCAAATAAAGTAGATTTATGTTATGCTGATCAAGTGAGGCAAAGCATCTCTTGTTTCTTTCTGAAACCCTCATAGAAATCTTCGGCTCAATATCAGTTAGTAGCTTCTTTTTTATTACTGGGCCATTGTCATCTTCAGAACCATCGTCAGCTTCATCCTCTGAATCAACATATGTTTTCTTTTTTGACCTTTTTCTCTTCATTGATGTATTTATTCTATCTGGTTCGCTCTTAGAGTCAAAAGGAAATGTTTGCTCACTACCACCCAATAAATCTTTATCTGACTTGTGATCTCCTTCTGGAAATTTCTCTTCACCTTCTTCATGTGTGCGGTTTACGCCTCTATCAAGAAGCCCACCAGCTTCTTGCAGGTCAATCAATGCCAAACACTCTCTGTCTTTAATTATATTCCAGTAGTCTTTAAACAAAATTCCACTAAAATCTGAATCTTCGTAACCAATCTTTTCCTGGAGATGCACATGAACTATTTGTCAAGAGAATATAAAAATAAATAAATAAATATAGACGATATCAAATCGGGGTTTTCTATACTTGCAATTCTTTCCATAAATATGTCTAACACAAATTAAGCAGAGGAAGACCTAAACAAATAGCTATATGTGTATATATACTGAATGGAATTTATGGTAAACAGAGATTTTTTTTTTTTTTTGCAGAACTGGCTAATAGAAACTCAATACTACGATTAATCAAAAAAAAAAAGAGTTGGGTATACGCATTTAGTTACCCGAGGATCAGCAGCATTCTTCTCGATTGAGATTGCCCGGTGAAAACAGTTTCCGCACAATCCTTTGTTGTGCTTCCCCATTTTGACAAACTTAACCTTTTGGAGGCAGTTACGGCAAACCGAGTGAAATGGACAACATAAACACTGATAATCTGAATTATTTCTGCACTCAATGCATATGTGCCAATCTGTTCATAGTCAAAAAATAGGCTGAAAAATCAATAACATCAATTTACCACAGAACATAATTCATTAAAAAATATTTTATATAAAAAAAATATTGTGGAAAGTAATCAAAGGCAGGCTGAAGAATCAATACCATCAGTTTCTCACAGTACAGAGATTAAAATAGGCAGTTCGTAAACAAAAACCCATAGCTGGAGCAACAAAGTGTAAATTGTGTCAAATTGGCATGATCATATATGGCATGTTCAACACCGAACCAAGATGTGTGAAAGCCGAACAAAATTATGTATTACTAGCGATACCATTTAGCTTTATGTCAGCATGTGATATAATTAGTTCGATGACTGATGATTATCCCATAGCGGTCATGTACACAGTGAGTTTGACATTAGTATACCGTAGAATCCAGCAGCTGGTTTTTTCTTTTGTTAATAACAAAAAGAAAGATACCCTAATAAACTATAATGATTTCATAAGGCATATTTGGTTCAGGATAGGAGGTCGTGACCATTGAATAGGTAAGTGAACACGAGAAGGCACCATGATATGTGTATCAATTCAACGCGGAGCAATTTTCCTTGCAACAAGAAACCATACCATCCCCACCCCCCCCCCCCCCCCCCCCCCCCAAGCGAAGAATATGGATCAAAATTATTCATCGACACTTTCATAGCAGTCATGTACACACTGAGTTTGACATTAGTATGACGAAACACTCTGCATTCATGATAGGAGAATTTCAAATGGACCAGATGTGTAAGTACTCACCACAATAGAATGGCTCGGCAGAAGAAGGAAAACCATGTCCCTTGTCCACACACCGTTGATGGTAAGACTTGAGGCAGTTTCTGGAACGCATCAGAATGCACAATTAGCTCTATTGCAACTTGCAAGCCACGAAATTGAAAGAAAGAAAAAAAGATGATGACGTTCCCAAGGCCACCAGAGGCTTGAGCAGGTTGGATTCGCTATGCCAAATCGATGCATCAAGTCTACCAAGCTGCATTGTACAGAAGCGCGCCGGGACAATCAAAATGCAACCGACCGATCCCTACAAAACGACGGCCTTTTCCCCCACCCAGAGAATAAACCCGCCTATGACTAAAGAAAAAGAATCAAACCCGGCTAGCGAACGATCGGAAACCTAAGGCACCCCGAACGCCTCGTGCTCAACCAACGAAGCGGCGGAATCTGACGCATAGAGGACGAGGGAGAGCTTACTTGAAGTCGCAGACGCGGAGGCCTTCGCCGCCGTCCTTGCAGACGAAGCAGCATTCCTCGGCGATCTCCTCCCCGGACCGGAAGGTCCTCCTGCTCATCGCCGATTCCCCACCTCTCCACCCGCGCCGGCGGCGGCGGAGCCTGGTCGACCTCGCCCCCCGCCCAAAACCCTCCCCAAAACCTCTAGGACTCCCTCGCCTCCCCGGTCCCTGCCCGGAATCCCGCTTTGCCGACGCGAAGGAGGCCCGGCGTATGAGGATTTCGGGGGCGCGGCGGAAATGGGGAGCGGCGGCGGGCGGCGGGCGGCGGGCGGCGGGCGGCGGGCGATGGTCTCGGCAAGGTGAGAGTGTTTGGTAGGGTAGGGGTGGTGAATGCGTGATGAGAGGAACGGGGCGGAACGGGCGCTCACTGGGCGTAGCGCGTGAAGCGGCCGGTGGCGCCGGGATTGGGATCCTCTGCGTTCGAGAAGAAACTGCAGAGGAGCTGTAGGGGGCATTTGGATGGACAGTAAGCCGTCAGATCTTCAACGGATTGCTCAGATCAACCGCTACAGTACAGAATCTTCATTAGAAAATTACAGAAACATACAGCTATTTGCATTAGAGTAAAAAGGAAAATACATTTCTTTTTGTTTCATTTCAAAAAACTGTATGTGTTTGCACCTTTAAGATAAAGGAGATGTCTCCTTCTCAGGTGAGAGATTTTGCTAATCTATTCGTCACTTTTTTCAGTAACTAGATTTTGATCCAACCACCCAAAAAATACATTCACTTGTGCAAAGAAATGTTCTTCGAAAAAACGAAATTGTTTCAGCAGTACAGTTGCTTTATTCTAACAGTACAGTTGTTTTGTTCCAACAGTTCAATTATTTGTTCCAAAAAATGTGAGGCCCGACCACCCGAGCAGCAAAAAAAAAAAAGCCGGGTCAGATTGGTTACATTGGTAAAGCAGCCTGCAAAAGGATAAGAGCTCAAGAGCCTGGCACAGCAGCAGCTGGATCGTCGCAACTGCGACCGGGTGGGACTTTCCGCTTTCTTCCCTCGCTGTGAGATGGAGGACGGCAGCGCGTGCTAGAAATGTTTGGCACGGCACAAGATCCCCTCCGCCGCGCTGGCCGTTCCGTGGCTGTAGAATGTCCCGCTGGTAGTCAGCGGATGAGCTCCCCGTTGCTCGGCGGGTAAGGCAGGCCTATAGTTCTCGCGCACTTGGCAGGATCAAGAGGTCAATTTATATTAGCAGTGTCATAAGCTACAAGTGCCAGTCCAAAAGCTTTCAGCCGCGGCTAAATATTGGTTATTTTATTGAACGAAACGACCACCTACATATGATTAGTTGACAACCATTTCTAAGAAACCTCCCGAGATAAAACGACTAAACATCGTGCAGAGTTACAGTAACGACACGGTAAATCAGGTCATGGGCACGGGGAAACCCAGACCAAAGCTGGCCTAGCGCGGCTCGCCCGAGTGGTCAGCGGAACGCTCCGGGAGCGTTGCTCCCGTTGAGCTCGCGACCCGGGTTCGAGCGCGCGGTGGCACCGCGGGTACTGTAGCTCGCTACAGTGCCCGCAACGCACTGTAGCACCGGTAGCTGAGAGATGCTACGCTGCAGTGCGGAGTAAAAAAATCCCCTCGTCCTCCCCAGACCAAAGCATAGGTAAAAGACTCGCGCCGCAGCTCACAACGGCCAGCTGAGTCCCTGTGTATGGATGGGGAGGGGGTTCGGGGGTTTTCTCGGCCTGCGTGAAAAGGCTCTTCTCCTTAGAAAAATGCCGTTGGGGGCGGTTCTTACCCCGGCAGGTCGAGTTTTTTAAAGCTGGCACGCGCGGTGCGCAAGTATGGCGGTTGCGCTCCACATTCGCAGGATGCCGGAGGGCAGCAGCGTCATTCCGTGCTCTGTACTTGCTCAACCTCCTCCTCCTTCGATTCCCAATTTCCCATCCCTCCGCTTTCATAAGCATCCAACACCCTGCTTTGCGTTGCCTCCACCTGCTCAACCAACCAACCCCGACGCCATGGCGGCCGCCGCCGCCTTGCGCCGCTCATCTCTCCTCGCCCTCGCCCTCGCCTGCCTCTCCCTGCTCCACTCCTCGTCCGCGCCGACACCGGCAAGCACCTCCTCATCCACCGCCACTAGCACCTCCCTGCCCACCCACGCCACCCTCCTCCTCCTGGCCTCGGACGGGCCGCCGACGACGACGCCCGCGGGATGGCCTGCCACCTCTCATCATCACCTGCGCTCGCCGTCCACCCGCCCGACTCCTCCGCGCCACGCTTCGTCGACGCCTCCGCCGCCGGCCCGGAGGAATCCACCGTGCTGGCCACGCCGAGGTGTGCGGTGCCCGCACCTCCGTCGCCGCGGGAAGCCGTCGCCTCCAGCGTCCGTCCACACGCGTCGACCGCCCTTCCCATGGCGTGGCGGCGGGACACGCCGTCTGCGCCCTGCCAGGAACCGGACACCGCCGCGTCGCCACGAGCCGTTCCTCCTCAGCGTCCCCGTGGCCGCGCTGTCCACAACCACAAGCGCGCGGCCGCCGTCGAGGTCTCCATGCCAGCACCGCGCGGGGCGCTGCGCGACGGGTCCAACCAAGATGAGACGCTGCTCCGCGCGCTGCCCCTGCTCGCCACCCCCCCTTCCTCCCGCCGCCGGTAGCTGCTCTGGTGGCGTTCTCCTCCCTGGTGGCCCCCGCCCGCGCATATGACAGCTCCGACTGCTCCCAGCTCACCCACGCCTCCTGCGCCGTCTACGGCTACGACAACCATACGGGAACCATCGACCGGCGCCGCCCGGACCCCAGCCTGAACGCGGCGTGCGAGCTCCCGCTCTGCCACCCCAAGAGGCACAGCCGCGCGGTGCTCCACGCGGTGGAGCACGGCCGCGGGGACGACCCGCTCCTCATCTTCTGCAGCGTCCGCGTCCTCAAGAACCCCCCGTCGTCGATGCTGCCTTGGAAGAACATCTGGCTCACCCTGATTCCCGTGGCCGACCCAGCCGCCGCAGCAGGCTCTGGGGACCGTGTCTGCTACGTCGAGCTTGTGCACCTGGGCTACAGGGAGGGCTACTACATCCGGTGCCCCGGCCGCAACCACGAGGGCAGCCACTCGTCCTGCACGGCGTTCCCGGAGCAGGAGGGAGCAGGGGAGATCGCGGCGGCCGTCTGGGAACACCGCAGGCTCACTTACCGTGACACCGTTTGGCCGCAGTTTGTGACGCCGGCAGAGAAGCGTGACGAGCTCTGATTGTGGTAGATGTTTTGCTAGTTCAGAAATCAGTTGATGCTTTAGTTCAGAAATCAGTTGATGCTTTAGTTCAGAAATCAGTTGATGCTCGAGCTTGCAGTATCTTAGTCTCATCAGTAGCCATTTTCGTTGTTCTTGTTATTGCTACACTGGGCTTTTGGTTGATGGTCCATTGAAATGTGTATTTCATGCCTCAAAGTATTGAAGCATTCAGTTTATAATAGATTGAACATTTACCCTTGGCACGGCCTACTGAATGCATATATGTTTTCCCCGAGTTGGAAATGTGAATCCCATTTTTCTCAAGTAGTACAATCATCTGTTAAAAGATTCAGAAGATTAATCGTGGATCACAGTTTGCTTCCCATTTTAATGCTCTTTCAAGTAATCTTTCATTACCTACAGTATATTTATGTACTCTTTTCAAATCTTTTGTATGTTGGGAGAATTGTGTTTACATCGAAGGTAGTACTATCACAAAGTGTTGTTAATTGTGGTGCTGGGAACTTGGGAAATAGATCGTATTGCGGTATTAACATGGAAAATCCTTGGAATTAGATTGTATTGTAGTATCAACTAAAAATCGAGTGTTAACTGTCACTATTCTTTCTACAAAATAAATTATTATTTTTAAATATTATTGATTAAAGTTAAAAAAAATTGATTTTGACCGACCTCAGTAATGACTACCTTTCTGGATGAGGGAGGTGATTAGTTTGGTAGCTTGGTATACATCGTTACCTTGTGCTATGTCTTACGGTAATCTCCCACAATGTTGTTCTATAAAAACCCTCTGTACATATCATTGCCTGACATGACAACATTGTACATAAATACAATTCTTGTGCTTCTATGATTTTGTGATGACTATCTGAAAATTCAGGCCGCGTCTCAAGCTCACTTCTTCTTCTTGCATTATCTAGCACACGTCGAGAAATTTTTGAACTTCGAATAAAGTTTTTCCCCAATCGCTCACACCACGAAAGCCAGGAGGCGTGGCACGCTCGGGTCGCGGAACAGCTGGCGAGGGCAGCAGCGTCATTTCGATTTCTGTACTTGCAAAACAAAGCATCTGAATTCTGAACCGATCCCCTTCCATAAAGCGTCCAACACCCTCGTTCCGCGCACCCAATTCCACCACCGCAGTCGCGGAGCTGCCAACGCCAGCCATGGCGCGCACCGTGCGCTCCACCCACCTGGCTCTCGCCGTCATCTGCCTCCCCCTGCTCTACCTTCTCGCCCATGCCACCACTGGCACGGACCACCTCGTCCACACCAGCACCAGCACCCCCAGGCACGCCGCCGCCCTCCTCCGTGCCTTGGACGCGCCGCCGATGGCCGCAGGATGGCCCTCAGCGTCCGCCGCGTCCAACGCGTCGCGGTCGCGGCCACGCTGCCTCGACTTCTGCCCCTTCGCCGCCGCCGAGCCTGAGGAAGCCACCGAACCGGCCGCGGCGACGACGTCGACTACGCGCGCGCCTCCCCGTCCTCGTTTCCGCGGCGTCCGCACGCACGCAGCCGCTGCCTTACCAGCACCGCGTAGCGTCTCCGCACCAAACAAGAAGACGGCGCTGCTCAACACGCTGCCTCTGCTCGCCATCCCCTTCCTCCCGCCGCCGGTGGCTGCTCTGGTGGCGCTCGCCTCCCTGACGACCCCAGCTCGCGCCCGCTCCGCCGACTGCTTCAAGCTGAACCACGCCACCTGCGCCATCTACCCCTACGACAACGAGACAGGCACGATCGACCGCAGCCGCCGGAACCCCGACCCGGACCTCGGCGCGGTGTGCCTGCACCCGCTCTGCCACGCCGACTCCGACGCGCGCCTCTTCTCCATGATCTGGGCGCAGAAGCACGGCCGCGTCGACGACCCGCTCCACATCTACTGCACGGTGCGCACGCTCGAGGGAGGAGGCCTGTCGATGCTGCCGTGGAGGAACACTTGGCGCGTCCACCTGCCCGTCGCCGACCCGGGAGCTCCCGGCGACGGCGACATCTGCTACGTCGAGCTCGCGCATCTGGACTACAGGGAGGGCTACTATATCCGTTGCCCCGCCGGCGGCGGCCACCACCAGACGTACTGCACGGAGTTCCCCGAGGAGGAGATCGCCGCGGCCGTCTGGGGCCACCGCAGCCTCACGTACCGCGCTGCTGTTGGGCCACGGTATGCGACGTACCAGGACAAGTATTTGTCTGACCATGACGAGCTCTGAACGTACGTGTTCCGGATGGTGTTGTTAGTATCTGTCTGTTTCTCTGTTCATTCATCATGGTACTCTGTTCGTTTTCTAGAGTTTAATTGGGAGAGATGATCGGCTATGGGTGTACTTCTTATGAATCGGATTGCAGAGTTAATCCAAGAGAAAGTTCTGCCCGTAGTTTGAGCTTTGAATGATTGGAGGCGTTTCCTAATATGACTAGGGATCTATACTAGTTGATCGGGTTGGAATGACCAACTCCTTTCTGCAATGTCCGAATTAACAGAGTGCACGCACAAGCTTCCAAAACATCTAACTAGCGCAAGTTTGCACGACGTCTTCTCAACTAGCTCATGCCTGTACAATGTGCTGACTTTGTCAATGTACATGTGTGTACGTGCCTCAAAGAAGTGAGTGTAGGTGCATATGAGCATATAGGACATGACGCCACAAGAGCAAATAAGGGGCAGCGACGGCAACATAAAACTTATTAAAGCGGATTTCACTAGAAAAGAGCAATTTTAATATCGTTACATCAAACTTACTCCCTCCTTCCTTTTTTTTATGACGTTCAGAGAAAGATTTTAGTTCAAATTTGAACTACCATTCTTGTCTGGATGTCATAAAAAAAAGAATGGAGTATATCGGTAGCTTCTCTATATACAAAAAGATATTAACATCAGTGATATGATTTTGTTTCTAACTCAAGTAGCCAATAAAGTTCTATTATTTCATAATATCACAAACAAAACAAAAGTTCTATTATACAATGCATTGGTTATGTTGTCTCCAAACATAGACTAAACATTTACATAACCATGTTCCCACGAAACAGGCATTTACATAACTGTACGCTTGAGCCGACCATTCATTCAGCAGTTTCATATCACAACCCGTCTGTTGCTGATGCATGGCTGTGTTATTGTGCACAACCATGGCAAATATATAGCTGCTTTACCATCGATCAGTCTCTGTGCTTGTGTAGTTTGATGAATTTTTCGATCAAGGCCTTCTCACGAGGATATCTGGTTAATCAAAATAATTAATAACATGCAGATCATTTCAGAAGAAAACATAATGGAGGGTGTAGAAACATACATCACAGCACAAGACAAGAAAAAACATGATGTGCCAATGCCTAAATGCAACGGCAACGTCTGCCAGTAGGTCGTCTTATTCTCCTTACTAAGGACCATCATGTCAGAGATCATAGTTGCAGCTCCAGAAAATACCAAAACCCACCAACCGGATGGCAGCACTTGGTGAATGGAGATAGCATAAGAGCTCTGGTAAACAGTGTTGCTCGTAAGGTCAATATTTAAAACTAATTTCTGTAAGGATTAGCATCAAGGAGTAGGAAAACTAACCTGGAAAAACCTTCTTGTAAATGCAATGAAGTATGAAATCCTTAGTAGCATATCTTCCCATACTGTCAAGGAGCTATTACATCACAAGAGGAGTTCTTCTAAACTATGACTTTAAACTCGCTAATCTTTGCATATAAAAAGTTGAAGAGGACTCAAGACCTGTGCTACGGGGGAGTACACCCACAAAAGTTCCAACCAAATCTTTTATCTAGTGGTATGAGAAATAAGCACGAGTGCTACAAAACATTACAGATTCAGGGACCATCAGACCACCACTAATATTTTCAGGTTGCATTCCAGTGGCATTACCTATACAGAGTTTTGCCTTAAACAAGCATTTCCTAATTATGTTTTTGCAGTAATTTTCTTTCCTTAGAAAAGAGACTAAAACACAAGTGAAATATTCTTTATAATCCACCAGCACTAAGGAACTACTACCTCCATACATTTGATGACGTTAGAACAGAGTTCCAAATTTGAGCTAAGATTTGTGTCCTAACGACATAAAAAAAAAATGGAGTAATAAACATGGCACTGCCACCATGACAAAGCATAATAAACAGCAAGAGAAACTAGATGGCCAAGCAGCAGAAAACTCCAAAAATGCAATGTTATCATGGCATCTCAAAAGGAAGATCATACGTGACAAAAGGATACTTATTGCATCAGAAATAACCAACCCAACAGCTCCAGCATATCCGATCAGGAGAACTTTGATCAATACGTAGACCACCGAAGAGATCAGTGAGAAATCGTTCAACATCTTAAGCTGAGACTCACTTGCAATACTCTGTAAAAAGGCTTCAAGAGTGCCTACAATGAATGTTTAGAGGTCAAAATTAAAGCTGGTTTACAGACAAAATAATCGCTAATAAAAAATATTAAATTAGAAAAGCTGATCCTACAAAAATAGGCCCCATTTAAGAGAAGATTGTACCACATAATTGTTTCAGCTGATCAATATGAATGGTGTTGTTTAGTAGGAAAAGACAGTATTATACTTATAATAGATATATGCCACAATATATATCAAAACCGAATATCAATGATGAAACTATTAACCAACTCAACAAGGAAAAGCTGGTTCACCAAAACTTGAAAGTTAGCACCATGAAGTCCCTAACTACAAAAGTGACATTAACATCACTGCGATAGAAATTCATGCATATGATCATAGTATAAATTAATTCAATTTAAGTGAGGGTGATAATAAATTTTCCATCTGATGCTTTACAATGCCTTTTGGCTTGAGAGTGATAGCATAAAGAATAGAAGTGGTTGTTCTCTAATAGTACTAACCGTTGAAGGCTAAGCTGATTACATAAAACCAATATAAGATAAGCAAGAACTGGGTTGGCCCATCACAATGCTTGTCCTTGTAGACCATCCTTAGGAGAGTATATGAATATCCAGGGCCAAAAGCTGTTATCAAAAGCCCTGCAATTTCAACGAAATAATAAATGAAACGCAAGATATGGACATACCCAAGTTCAGAATAGAAATAAATAAGCACCATGTAATGCCACCCAGCAGTACCTTTTCTTTTTAATATGTCTGGAAAAGACAGCAGGTTTATTGATCTCAAATACAATATTACCAGCATGTTAAATTATTCAAAAGGCCATGTTGTTGTTGTTAAATTTTTCAAAAAGAAAATTTCAAGAAAATTACTAGAGCACATAATGTATCAACTTTTTGAGCACAGAAAACTGGCCAGGGTATTCAGAATTCAGAGTAAGATTTCACAACCCCATAGCAGAATAGTAGGTAACTTCTAGCAATTTTGGGTGAATGTGAAACAGTAAAATGAAGATGTTTTGGTACCCTCAATTCATCATTGACATCGACTTTCACAATTACAGAGTAGCCCAGGGGAAAAGAAACAGAATACCTGCTAAGCAATTAATCTTCAAACATTGAACCAACGACGTTCTCAGACTCAAAATCATCTGTGGTGTTTGTCCTGTAGATTGCATCACGTTATGTACTTAGAATGCATCATGCCAAAACCATTCAAGCATCTGGTACACAAGTCTACACAAGCATTCCATTAACAAAAAAAAAAAAAAACCTGGATCCAAATATCTGAAGCATTATAGTGTGTAATGCTACAGACTCGGGGATACATCTGTCATGGTGGGGCTACATACCGAGGCAGTGTCATGTATCTAGAGCGAATGTTACTGTTCTAAACCAAGTTTGTAACAACATCCCTCAGAGACGTCAAATGACGACGACTTGAGCCTAGGATGTTTCTCCTTATTCATTTTTTTTAGGTTAAAGCGATATATGCTATTCCTTCTGTAGATATGGTTTGACTTGACCCTAAGAAACAAGGTTTACCTTAAACAGACTTAGTAAGGGTGTGCGCAATGTTATCCCAAGCTAAGCCGCTCGAGGGAAGAACTTTAGGTTCTGTTTTTTTAGCCTCTGTTCTAGCTTGGGATTCTCAGAGAGCAACTGAGAGAATAAAACATTACTTGTCCCCGTTAGTCAGCTGGAATAAAAAAAAACTATTTATTTTAAGAGCAGGATCCATTTATTAAAGTTTGGGAGGAGCTAAGCACTGAAGCAAATTTTAGACCCTCAACTCTAGACATGTCCTAAAGCCAATGATCCAAACTAGATTAAACAAATATAATCCCTACAGCAGAAATTAATCTCAACAAATAACCAATGGCTTAGAGAAAAAAAAAAACCTGCTCCTATTGGTTTTTTAGCTTTTGTTTTCTCGAATACGCAGGAGAGCTGTGTATCTTTGTATTAAAAGGAGAGAAAAACGGTCCCATACAAACTTCGCCACCTCACTCCGGACCGAGCAATGAGGGGCTGTGCTCTCAGATTACATGTGGTTTTTTAACTGATTACATTATTAAGACAATATGTTAAATTAATTTTGAGCGAAACATGTCCTAATGTCATGGCGGGCCACTAGGATCACCACCACAATAGAAAGGTCATTGTTGTTGAGATGGGAATATTATGAAAATTGAAAAAATGATTGAAAAGACATTAATGACACAAAATGAACACTATGACGCTTCTCTATTCAGTATGAAACCTAGCAAAGAAGTTGCAGCAAATTTTGGTGGCAGAGAAGTCTATGAAGCATTTGATGACCCAAGCGGGCAAGACATCAGATGGCTAAGCACTAAGACATTTTCAAATATGTGGAAGATAAAGAAAACTACATTTCGTTCAACCAGTTAAGCTATAAATTACATCATTTGATGAAACATTTAAATCCTGATACCTTGATAGTAAATTGTGTTCCATATTCAGAAAAGATGGACAAGTAACTCAAGTGAAGAAAGAGGAGGGGGTTGGAACCTGATGCCATTTCTGCAAACTTCAGGCGATTACTTTCTTCAAAAGGACGGAATATCAATCTTACAACAAGACTTCCTGAAAGAACAACAAATACGTATATAAAATATACAATTGCAAAAAAAAAAAATCCAAATAAATCTCCACTAAAGCACATTGTGTATTAGTAAAGTCAAAAGAAATGAGATTTTCACAACAAACCTAATCTGTCAACAACACCATATTCATCAAGATAATTACTTCTTAATGGGACAAGTTCCTGGCCTTTTTGAACTACAAGCTCTTTCAGCGATTGCCCAGTGAACATCATGCATGCTTGCCATAGTTTTCTATCATAGTCCATCCAGTCCTGCACCCTGAGAATAAGATGGCTTGAACAATATATTGTTCATATATATATATTCATGCAAGTTAATTTCTGAACGCTAGCCTCTGATACGTTAATGGTGTATTTGAGACTTAGATTGGCCATATAAAATGGAGATGTATTTGCTGGGAACAAAATGACATTGATACTATCATATTTTTCACAGTAGAATATAAATTAGTAAATAACCGCACCAAGTTGATCAAAACAAAACCATTGTTCCAAGACAAGAGGGAGTATTTATTAGGGCATGTACAATAATGAAACTAAATGGAGCTGAGTGGCTTACCTACATGGCAAAACAGAGTGTAGCTTGGATACATGGCATGATAAAAAATAAAACCAATATGCAAAGAGCAAGCATGCACCGTACATAAGTTGAGACAATGGAAAAACAACCACCATTTCCTGAAACAATAATTAGCAGAGTGATCTGATGAAATATTGTACGATAACAACTGAAACATAAGAATATCATATATTTACAAGATCGAATAAGAACAATGTTTGCAGTAAATCATATTACTATTACAGAGTATCACTAGAATGTACTTAACCAACATAAAACCAGAATGCAAACAGAAACTGTTGTTACTAATAATAAACAAAATAGACTTCAAATGAACATGACAGAAGGGGTAACACTGTAACAGTGCAGATAACATAGTAAATATTTCTCAGTTGCCACAATAAAATAAAAGTTTAAACAGAATAATCAAGATCAATGGTGTCACATTTTATTACATTAGATTGGGGAATAATTCTGTTGTCAATGTTTAGCTATGGTTTTGGAGTTTAAATGCGATCTTAAAGAGAAAACTTAGTATTGCCTGACATACATGGAGAATGAATACCTTGTAACAAAGGATATGTTCTCTCCACACGTGTGTACAAGTACATGCACATATGCTGCACGTGTAGATGAGGGAGAATTGCCATGCAACTAGGAATTGATGCACACTTTGCCTACCATGTTTTTAAATACCTAGCACTATTACCTTTTATGACCCTGAGAGAATTTACATTCAAAAAATGCACAAACTCAGATAGAGCTAACAGGCAGACTGTTACTAGTGCTAGTCCTAGTTACCTTTAATTAAGCTTAAAACTATCAGACAAGATGACTGTCCTACATCCTACATTTCCCCTTTCTTTCTTTTCCATTGTGGTCATTGGTCAGGTCATATAAAATGTCCACAGAAATCTTAATGCAGGTTCTTGTCTCCCGCACTCAAGTATTCAATCCGTTTCAAATTACTGGTTGTTTAGGGTTTGTCCTAACTCCTAAGTCAAACTTTTCTATCTTTGACCACAAATATAGATATGAATTCATATAAATTAACATAAGACTTATGTTTCTGGATTCACCCTGAGAAACGCTTTCATAATATTCGGATGTTCTTAAATGTAAAAAATGTAGAGATCATGGGTCAAAGATAGAAAACTTTGACTTAGGACAAATCCAAAACAACAAGCATTTTGAAACAGAGGCCGCACATTAATATTTCACACTTAACTAGAAACAAAATCTCTATCCATTAGAAGCACTTTACAATGGCAAATAAACACAAATACAACTGACTTTGAACGAAATAAATGGCATTACCATGTTTAAATTCTTGATGAGGATATAGGCTGTAATACAACGCATAAGTGTTGCCACAACTTCACTAATTAACCTTAGCTTGAGAAGAAACAAGTTCTGAGAAAGAATGTAAAGTGGTTCGGCAAGCAACTCCAAAATGCAGGCAATCCCTATCATTTAGAAGAAAAAAACATTAAGCAATTCAGTAACATTGAAGTTAGAGCACCATAGAAGGCATATAAGATAAAAACATTATATTGGAGACTGCAACAAATAATAAAAAGAGGGCCAGGGAAGGGGGAGAGGGAGAGTGAGGCATAGAATAAAATAAAAATCATTATGATCATGAAGTTCAAAAAACAAAATCAGTATGCACTCTTTCAAGTCAAGAGAAAAAGGTTTTGGGCATGGAACAATCTTAAAATTACTGTAAACATACATGTCTACAGCTAAATAAGTATTAAGTGTCTTTCAATACAAATTAAGTATTGGAGCTCGTTGCCATTTGTAATTGGGAAGTGGGAACCACCATCCAAATATATCAAGTATTGGATGGCAATTACCAATTCGGTAATCTCTGCAATGCAGCTGAGAAATATTGCACTTCAAATTTCTTTTAAGGGAGGGAGGTTTAGGTGCTGATTTATGGAAGTGTATGGTTTACGAAAAAACTCAACCAACCAAAGAGAAAATAGGTGGCATTTTTAACAAGAAAGACACCCAAATTTGCGCCAAAAAGGACTTGGACTTGGGAGGTCTAGGTGTCCACACCCTCAACACACTGCTCAAGGCTCAGTTCCTGGAACTACATGGCTTACAGTTGGAATCTGCGAACTAGAAGTAATACATGCAAATCCATTGACCAAATGATACCCAATAAAGGGCCAAATTTTTACTATGAATGAGAACAGATCATAGATTTGGCATGCCTCGTGCAGAACATAACATTGCTATATACGTATGAGAACCCAATTACACATTACAGAGTTGTGTGTGTAACAGTGGAAAGTAGAAGTACTGAGAGACATACCATTGATTAGTATTGCTTGCACGTATGGATCTTCAAAACCAAACACTACCGCGGCGGATGGATCAGAAAATTTTATCTTCTGTTTCCACAATTCATGAATGCAGCCTACAGTTGTAGCAACAATGCCAATAGGAAACGCCATTCTTGCAACCTTCAATAGTTTTGTTGTGCTTTCATCCGTCACTTCTTCATCGCTGCCAACAAGCAAGTGTTATGACTTTAGAAGTTATCAGAACTCAAAAACTTTCTTTCAGAATTAGGTCTACTGGTTTCACCTAAGAAACTAATGTCTCCTTTCCACTATCTTTCTGTGTAATTCTACCACTACAAAGTACAAATTTTACCAAAACAAATGGTCAGAACATGATTTCTATCCAGTGAGTGGAACGGCAGGGTTATGAAAATCCAGGAGTAGGGGGGAGGGGGGCTAGTAAATGGAAACAACTCTTAAAATAGCTATGGGATAGAAACATACAAGCCAAAACCACCATGTAAGCACCCACGGCGAAATCCCTCACGATAGTATAAGACTCGATCAACAAAGGAGGTGGCCTGCAGCATCGAGCCCTGCAGAAAATATCTGTCTTAAGCAGCATTGCCATGATCAATAATAAAACGTTTTTTAATTAAGGGTAATATATGAGAATTCTTGATCCTAATGCAATAAGAAAACAACGCAACAGATTATTGCAGCCTTGTCAAAGTATGATAGACAAAGACTTATGGAAGATCCCTACAAACAGTAAAGCCTTGGGGGAATAGATGAGTTCAAAAAGGCAGTGTCCTATAGATGCATTTCATGCTTAGAACTGAGTGCTTAGAGAAAAGAATAAGAGGCTAAGAAAAATTATCTTCATTTGTAACCTTTCTCACCTAAATTTTCAGATAGTTGAAGGTCCTGAAATTCGACAACAAGGATAAAATACATGCTTCCTCTGTTTCTCATAAATGCAGTTCTTTAGACATGGTTTCTTTTCACAATGCACTATCTTAAGGTCTTGTGTATAAGAAGTATGGTGGATGACAATACACATGTGAATTAGTATTCTCAAAGCAAATTGTCGAATGGATCCTCCAACTAGTGCACGATATTTCAAAATTCAGTATTACTACAGTTCACTTTGAGTTCTCAAAAACATGTACCCAGTTTGTGAAAATCGCATTGTCAAAGGAGATTGCACAGATGGAAAGGACAGCTATGGCACAACGATATGAAGATAGATTATATTTTATCTGTATTGTTAAAATCTACAGGAAGAATATTGAGTATAGAACTACAGCAATCAGGCAGAGGATCGGCACGAATCAGCATTTTACTCCCTAAATTAAGTGCGGCTCACAACACGCAAGTACTCATTGTCAACTGAACGCAGAACTTAGCATATTGTAGATTTGATACGAAACAAGGAAAGAATTTTGTCCCGGTTCTGGTTTTAACAAAATTACACCAAGACTGCTGATATGTTTGGCACACTAGTATTTTAAAGGCAACCACGTCAGAACACTCAATGCCATTGGCCATGTCGAAACCATGCGCCCCTACATGCCAAAAACGCAGGATCCCAATTATCCTATAATCGCCTACACGGGAAGATAATTTCAATCAACGAACCCGCACGCCGCCTCAGGTTTCAGCGACACAATGTATTAGCAAATATACAGGGTAGGGGGCAGGGCATGTATGTTACCGAGAACCCTTCCACCGCGCCCATGCACCAGGAGTTGAACACGAAGGACACGAGCTTCGTCAGAAGCTGCAGAACTGGAGAGAGAGGGAAAAAAACTGAAAATCAGGTCTAAATCAAGGGCAATTGGTTGGAGCTTGGAATGCGGGAGCCAGCGAGAGATCGATGCGGGTGAGGGTTTCGGAACTCACCCACTAGGTATCTGAAGAGACTCTCGCGCGAGCGGCGCGAGCCCATGGCGCCGCCCGTCGATCGTGGCGGCGCACCACCGTCCGCCGCCATGGGAACCGTAGCCGTCGCTGGAGCATCCGCGGCTCGCTTAAATCGGCGGCTGGTCGGTCTCGGCGGCGGAGTGGGAATACTAGTTCGCTTTGGGTCAGAGAAAACCAGACTTGGAGTCGAGCAGGACACCGGTTCTACGGGTTGGCTCAGGAGATCGATCCATATCAGGTCGGGCCTAGCCGCCGGTCCGACTCGGGAACTAATTTTCTACTGCAAAATTAGCCTAATAATAATCCAGATTATCAAACCGCTCATACCTTATTTCCTTTATTTAGTTTATTTTTGCGACGACTTTTTTTTTATTTTTTTACACAGTACAAATTAGACAATCCCAATATACGCATACTCACCCCTACGAACACACGTACGCAAACCCTACTCTACGAGCATCTTCGAAGACTGAGCCGGTAAATCCTCGAAGTCATCACTGACGCCTCGCTGTCGCCAGTAGCGTCGCCTACTATTGAAAGCATAATGCCGTTAAATCCTTAAAAATTCGCCCTACGAGAAGTCGAACCCAAGACTTCAGATGTTACTGATGCTTTTGCGAGACTTTTTTTAGTTGATCATATTCAGTTTATATAATCAAATGCTGAAATGCCTATGGGGAAAAAGGGCCTAAATTTCCGCTCCAAAATTGGCTCAAAAATCAAACTATGGATGGTGACTCGTGCGTGATAGCTGCAAAATT
The DNA here is from genome assembly GCA_012490785.1 of Eragrostis nindensis. Taxonomy (NCBI): domain Eukaryota; kingdom Viridiplantae; phylum Streptophyta; class Magnoliopsida; order Poales; family Poaceae; genus Eragrostis; species Eragrostis nindensis. The sequence continues at coordinate 72,419 of JAAXCT010002000.1, forward strand.
TCTCAAACGTTTACACTGCAAACTCAATCTAAGTAGTCAATTCGAGGACTTTTGTGGCCGTTAGCCAAAATTTAACTACTCAGGAATGCTAAATGCAAATATTACGGTAGACAATGCTCAGTCTGTTCGGCTGCCGGTTTTGCAGCCGGCTGCTGCTGCTCTCCCTCTCATATGACTACAGTGCTACTTCCAGCAGCTACAGTGTTCGCAGTTATTTCTCCAACAACAGCTACAGTAAACAGTAGCATCAGCCTCCAACCGAACAGGCTGGCTGTATCGATTTGACACACCGTTGATACAGACATGCTACAAAAGCGACGACCAAGTCACCAAGCCAAGCATGCCCGCCGTGTCTGGTATCTCGCAGGAGTCACAGGTTCTTTCGTGCGCTAGAGTTTGGCCGTTTGGGTCGCCTCTCGAGCTGGCCTGCGGCAGGAGAAGGGTAGCACCGTCATTGCGGCCACTGTACTTGCACAACAACCCTCCGATCTTTAACCCTTTTCCATCCCGGTCGCCACATAGCCCACCACCCCGTCCCAAGGAAGGCAGCCATGGCGACGGCCGCGAGCGCCTCCCACCTCGCCGTCATCGGCCTCGCTTTTATCCACCTTCTCGCCGTCGCCTCCTCCGACGAGCACTACGTCACCGCCACCCTCCCACGGCGCGCCTCCTTGCCTCCTCCGGCCTCGGACCCACCACCTACCGATGCGGGATGGCCTGCCTCCTCCAACGCCGACGACGCGGCGGGGTCCGCGTCCACACCGCCTGAAGCCTCCCCGCCGAGCGGCCTCACCGTCTCCCTCGTCGCGCGCCACGAGACCGCTGCGTCCGCACGGGCTGCTGTCGCCTCCGACCTCGTCAGCCCGCATGCGTCCACTCTTCCCATGGCGCAGCTGCGGGACACGCCGTCTTCGGCGACGGGACTCCTCCGCCGCGGACCATGCTCCTCCTACCTCCGTGACCCCGCGCGTTCTCCTTCGACCATCTCCATCGACTTCATGGAGCGTCGCCTCGTCGCCTCGGCCGCCGCCGCGCACCAGGAAGAGGGCACCGCCGCGTCGCCACGAGCCGCTCCTCCCCGTCCTCGTGGCCGCGTCGTCCACTCGCGCGCGACAGCCGCCTCCGTGCCAGCAACACTGCTCGGCGCGCTGCCTCTGCTCGCCGTCCCCTTCCTCCCGCCACTGGTGGCCACGATGGTGGCGGTCTCTTCCCTGGCGGCCCCCGCCGACGCCTGGTTCGGATTCGGATCCGACTGCCCGAAGCTTGCCCACCCCACCTGCGCCGTCTACTTCTACAACAACGAGACCGGCGACATCGACCGGCGGCGCCCCGACCCGAGCCTGAACGGGGTGTGCAACCACCCGCTCTGCTACCCTGACACCTACACTCGCGTGGCTCTCCAGGCGCAGCAGCATGGCCGCGGGGATGACCCGCTCATGATCTACTGCATCGTCCGCGACCTCAAGTACCCCGCATCGATCGTTCCATGGCTGAACATCTGGGAAGCCTACATGCCCGTCGGCGACCCGGCGGCCGTCGCAGCTTCCGGCGACCGCGTCTGCTACGTGGAGCTCACCCACTTGAGCTACAGAGAGGGCTACTACATCCGCTGCCCCAACCCCTACCGCGACGGCCGTCAATCGTCCTGCACCCTGTTCCAGGAGGATGTGAAGGAGGAGGAGGAGGAGATCGCAGCGGCCGTCTGGGATTACCGCAAGCTCCACTACCGAGACAACGTCTGGCCACGGTATGCGCCGACGGAGAAGCAGCATGACGAGCTCTGAGCGCTCGTGGTTGCACTAGGACAGACTCATGGTGTTGTTCCCAGTTACCGTTTCTCTGCAGAAGAGTTTCCTACTAAACGTTTTGGGGCTTGAAATTTTTGGTTGGCTAGCTTTAATCTCAAAAGAACTGATGTAGTGGAAGTGTGGCATGATCTCTGGACTAATCAAGAAAACGTATGATGTTGCAAATTCTCCTTCAAATGAGTGCACATCTGAGTTCAAGTCATTTCCTTGGTACTGAATGCATCTGTCGAAGTTTGCCTGTTTCTGCAATGTGAAATCCCTAATTTTCAGTTACAATCATTGGGGTCGCAGCAGGTTATTATATATGCAAGATCAACTGGGAATGTGCATCTTTATGTAATTGCTTTGCATTTCTATGGTTTTTTCCCCTCTTTGTAACTGTAAACTAGAACTCGTCGTGGTTCAACTAGCACTCTGTTGATGTTGGATCAGGTCTTAAGCGAGAGCAAGCAGGAGGATCGAACAGCTGCGAGGAGAGCGGGTGCTGTACTTACAGTTTATGAATAGCGCGGATATGCTACATACACAAACTATGGTTGAAATGGATTCAAGGTTTGAAAATTCAGAAATTTGGAATAACCTGGAACCAGTTTATGAACCCGCTGCCTTGGTAATTTTAGCTGAACTGGCCGCTCAAGGAGAATAATAATTCTTTTCCTATTTGTTGACATTAGTCCAGAGATCATGCCACTACATCAGTTCTTTGAGATATGGATCCTATACGGCTTTGAACGTTTATCATTTCTCTGTAGAAGAGTTTCCTACTGAACGCGTTTTGGGGCTTGAAAATTTTGATTGGCTAGCTTACATCTCAAAGAACTGTTGCAGTGGCCGTGTGACGTGATCACTGGACGAATCAAGGAAACAGAAGATTTTGCAAATTCTCCTTCAAATTGGTACACATCTGAGCTCAAGTCATTCCTTGGTAGTACTAAAATCCCTACATAATAGTTTACCTGTTTCCACAACGTGAAATCCCTACTTTTCAGTTACGTACAAGATGCACGCTGCAGGATTCTGCAGTCCTTTCATCAGGGTGCTTGCAGTTTGATGCAGGTCTTCCTATCCGGCTGTCCCGGCTCCCACCTACACTTCATGAAAGTTAACAGGCATGTTCTGTGGAACCAACATCTACGTAGGTGAGGTGCTCCAGACGTCGCCGCCGGCCGGCAGCCACGCCGGCGTCAGGGTCGACGGCAGGCATATGGACGGGATCGGATCGAGAGGCCCTTGCGCCCGCGGGCCGTTGGCCACAGAGCACACGCGCGTTCGTTGGAGCCGGCGTGGCAGAGCGGGTGACGGCAGGCACGCATTGGATGGAACGAACTCGAGACGATCAGAGGATCAGAAACAGACGGCTGTCGTGCAAGTACTGATAGGACCGACCCCTGCCCGCCGCAGGGTGCCAGAGCAGCATCCGTCCAGCTGCAGCAGAATCAGGATTCCACCCGCGCGCACCGCTTTGCCAAAGGAGAACACTGAACGTGCGACGGTGCGACGACGTGCGCGGTGCCACTTTGATCGATCGTTTCGTGACGGGGCAGGCAGCAACGAGCGGTCCGGGCTGCGTCCCTCGTCCTCTGGCGCGCGTGGGGACCCCGTAGCATGCCCTCCCTGCCTCCCCTGGTCGTTCCGCGCCAGTACTGCTACCACACGGCAACTCAACGGAAAGGATAGTAACAAAAGGAGCAGTCCGGCGGTTGTGTGCCCGTTTCACATGTAAGGTGCTACTACTCGACCGGAGCTGTGGAGGGACGCAGACGCAGTGGATGGATGTGAGGTGCCTGCCTTACGTACTGCGTAGCGGGCGATGCACGGCTGGTCGCCGTCCTGGCCTAGCTTTGTTTGCATCGAAAACTGAACGTACGCCTCCGTGAGTCCAAAAGACGGAAAGACTAGACCAGGACGAGGCACCGTTGAGGTCCAAGGATGATGCATTTCAACACGTCGCAGTAATTCTAAAGACATGGAGTTTCTTCAAAAAAAAAAATCAAAAGACATGAAATTCAGGAAACAGAATGGCGCTAGCTAGAAGTATTGGTTACTGTAGAACCGATCGGAGCTGAAACCGAATTTTGTTTGTCATGGCTCTGCCATGTCTGGGAGACTGGGTTGTGCTGCGGCATTTGCTTCTCCACGCGCGCGAGTTCGTGGGGGCGGCGTGCAGCTGTGTGATAAGCGCGGCGTACGTTCTCCGATACGTGCTCGATCGTCCATTACCGACCGGGCAATTGTTGTCACAGTTTTTTTTTCTTTCCTTTTTAGAGAAAAGATTCAAACTACTAGTACAAATCATTCATGTAGAGATTTGGCGGCAAAGAAGTGATCATTCACGGATGAGAAGGACAATCTAGTGGGATTTACTGCTACATCTCTGAAATTAAAAACGTGCCACACCACACTTATTTCGGTTTGAGAAACATACCATCGATGCACCTAGTATCTCATGAAGACGAGAAAAAATGAATAGCTAAACTGGTTCGTAAAGACAGCCATTTACTGTTTGCTTCCCCGCCACCAGACGCCACGCCAAAGGTCCGGTGCATCTAGCAAAAGTTTGTCATTGCTTGGTTGCTGAAAAAGATTCGGCTGCCACAGCACTTTGCAGTACAAAAGCTCGCCAAAGGTGTGGCGTAGGAAAAGCTCGCCACAGAGTTTGGCGCCGCCGAAGTTTTGCGTGGCGAGATGTGGCGGGCGTCCAAACAGCCCCTAAGGACACACTTGAGGCACCATATTGTCAAAACCATGTCCAGCACGCATAACACATCGATAAATTCAACTTTAGTTTCAACGACTTTTGATTGGGTTGCAAGATGAAGAAAGAAATGCTTCACGAGATCGATCGAGACGGGAGCGCCAGCGGAATAATTAATCAACAGCTACCCCTACAATCATCTGATTAATTAACTCTCTTAATTGACCGATCAACACACGGCTAAAAGGATGGATTCATGAAGAACACTATTGCTTGCAAGTTGCAACTTGTTTAAGTAAGAACAGAGAGATCCTTGCGCTGAAACATATCGACCGCTATAAACTGACACGAATGGAAGCCTCCATACCAATCTAATTAAGAGATGGTGGATTCGAGCAAAGCTCAGCAGCGGGTGGCAATGGGCGGAGGTCGGGGCTCTGCGGCGCGCCGGCGAAGGAGCGGCAACAGCCGCGCGCCCTCGCTGTTCTTCCTGCCACGCATTCCTGTTCTGCCTTTGCGGTCTATCGGCGCCGCGGACAGGCCCGCGCCGCTTGCACCCTTACCTGCTCCCGCGCACGAGCAGAGGCCTCGGCGCGCACCGCGCCGTGCCGACCAGTCTGAACCTGTACAAGAGCGACCACGCCCTGCCGCCGTTCGTGAGCTTCTGCTGCGGGTCGTCGTTGCAGAGCTCGTACCGGTTCATGACCTCCGCCGCCCTGGAGGCGCGACGTGCCGTCTCGGCGCTGGGCACCAGCGAGGCTCAGAGCCGGCCGTCCAGCTCCGACAACGACGAGATGACTACCGCGTCGCCATGCCGGGCCCGGGAGGTCGATCTCGCTCCGGCGGTGCGTGGCGAGGTCGAAGCGGCAGACGACGAAAGCCGGGACTCGAACCTGCAGGCGAGGCGAGGTAGTATAATACACCGCGCCGGCGACGTGCAACACGGTCGGCTGAGGAGCTCCAGTCCCCGCCGAGCGCGGCCGAGCCGGACGGAGCACCTCGCATGCACGTCACGTACGTACGGTGTGCGGAACCACGGCAGCCGGACGGACGTCGAGGCGCACGGCCTTGTGGCTTGTGCTCGCCCGTGCTGGTGCAGCGGCCGAGGCAGTACCAGGTGCGGCGCGGCGGCCGTCCACGTATGTGGAGCTGTCGCCGCAGCGGAGGAAGCCGCCCAGGTCGAGGCCCTCGCCGGTGGCTGGCCGGGTTGAGGAGCTCGGCGCCGCCTCCCTCGCCGTTCCGGAGGCACGCCACGGCGCCGCAGCACTTGTGCACGGTGCACCCGCCGCGCCGCCGCTTCAGGCGCCACTGCAAATGAGACCCGCGCCGCCCCGGCGTCGTCGACCGCCGTGGCCGGGACACCACGCCCGGGTAGAGCGCGCCGTGCTTGTGCGCCCAGATCGCTGAGAAGAGGCGCATGCCTGTCGGACCGTCCAGCTCCGACAACGACCGCCGCCGCCGCTGCCGGGAGGTCGATCTCGCTCCGCCGTTGCGTGCCGAGGTCGAGGCTGCAGACGACGAAACCGGACACGACGAGCCAGCAGCTGGCAAGGTAGTACACGGCGCCGGCGACGTACGTCCACGTGCCATACGCCCACGTCCTCCCGTCGCTGGCTCAGGCGCTCCCCGCCGCGGCGGCCGAGCCGGAGCACCTCGCACGTCACCGTGCGGCGGCCGAGGCAGTACCAGCCACCATGGGATCTCAAATGCAGCCATGTCGTTTGGCTCTCGGAGCGCCAAAGCATATTTGCATCACCGTGCAGAGGCTCAAAACGACTGATCGATGAACATAGTCTGCGTTTCTACACACGCCCTAAGCATGCCCCGTCATATGCAAAATAAATGAGGCTGCACAGTGCCGATGCCAGTCATACTGAATATACTGCTGAAGTGCAAAAATTTGAAACAAGGTATTGCACATCCTGCGAACTTTTGTGATTATTTATTGATGAAATGCCATTTGTTTGCACTATGGAAATATGGGCAGGCAACGCCACTGGGCAAAAAAGAAGAAGAAAAAAACTTGTAATGCCCGCAGGTATCATACACAATTCCACATATGGTTTGCTTGCGGTAATACAGAAATAGTAGGAGCACAGACTGAACATTACATATCTTAAATTTTTCTTTATTGAAACAAGTTACTGCAATTTTCCGGGTCATCTTTACTGTTTGGCCTCCGGCTCTTTCTTGTCCAGGTACCTTCAGAAGTCAAACTAAGGCATTAGTATGTTTATTCATGAATAAGGTTCAGCGTTATCATCATGCTGCATAATACATTGGAGCTTGATGAATAAGAACAACACATATGCCAAGACACATCAAAGAAAACAGCAACTGAGAAATTTACTGATATTTTATTACTATGTTAAGTAACACAACATCAATGCAGAACAGAAGAAGCTTACCCCTGAGCCTTGGCCCAGCGAGACAACTGATAGAGCTGGACGCTTTCATTGGAGGCATGGCATGCCAGAAGCAAGTAGTTCCGGGGTTGTACCATCCATGCAAACCTCATAAAGAGTCCAGAGTAGACACACATCACTACATAGAAACATAGGCATTAGTCATTTATTGTTTAATATGCACCCATATATGACACAAATATACAGATATGTCACCAACCTGCTGTCATATTGCCAGATATCATTTCAGGAGGTTTGTTCATGTCTACCAATCCCTGGAATGGGGGTAGAGTAGAATAAAACTTCATAGCGCTTACTGATTCGCAACATACTAGAAAACATGAGCTAAATAAAAACTCAGGAAGGCATGCCGGTTAAGTGAATATACATGAGAAATGTACTTCGAAGCATAATAATGTTGTTTTTAAAAAATGAAGTGGAAACTGCATATTTCAGAGGTGTCGCAGTTGAAGGTCAATCAAATGCTTAGGTTCATCTTTCCTACTTAGGCCCCACAAAGCATCCTATTGATACCTTATTACTATGTAGCCCATAATGATGGCTGTTCAATTATGCACTCTGAATTTCAAAATATTACAGAATCAAGATGGTAATGACATTGAAGTATATAGGTATATATTTCATTAAGATGTTAACCTGATGCGCGCGCTCTTCCCTATTGCAATAAATGAAGTATCATATAATCATAGTCAAACAAAACTGGATCATACAACCCACAAGAGCTCAAAAGCGTATGTTGCTTTGGCAAACACTGTTCAGTTAACACCATCATATTTGCCCACAAAAGCCCTGCTCCTGTGGCACCTATAATCAACTAGTAATAAGGAAATCAGCAGTCCAGCACCAGTCTTTGCATTTAATAGCATTCCAATGTCCAATCAAACAAGCGAAAGAACAAGAAACATACCAAGAAAACACTAGACCAACCTAGGAAGAAAGCGCCAAATGACACGAGCTGCACTCTAATTCAATATCAAGAGGACTCAGAACCTAGGTGGCCTGTATTCAGTTCTTTCGGATATAAAAATCAACAATACTATGCCCCAAATGACGCAAACTGCAATTATTCGGAAAGGTTAATTAACTTGCATCCCAAATTTTTCACAAAGTTCCCTGTTCATGAGGTGCTTGAAAACTTCCCTTCACTTTAATAGAAGTGACTGTCACTCTAATTTCTCATCAGACATACGAGATTACACATGACAAAAGAGGAAAGGGCATCTTAATTACTAGTACTAGCATTACTATGCCCCAATAACTAAGAAAAGAAAAACTAATATTCATCATCCTGAGTCCTACAGAAATCGTAAAAATAATGCTCCCCGCAAAGAAAAAAGAATATCGAACTAGATTCTCTCTACAGAGCACGTCATGATTGCGTAGATAGAACTGCATCATCAACGGCATCGATACCACGATTGAGATCCTCTGCCGTTGAATTCGGTGGCTGACATGTGGGGTTAGTGGTCGGTGAGCCCACATTCAGTGGGGTTACGTCAGAGGAACCGCTCCCTCAATACCACAGTGCGCAATCGCAATACACGCATCACAACAACCGACCAATCGCACAGAATTACCAAGGAAAACAGAGCCATGTCCGCAAGCGCGTACCGCGAGGACGAAGCCCCAGTTCGCGACGGGGCCCCAGAAGTGGGAGGTCTTGGGGCCGACGGGGCTGTTCCAGAACGTCTTGATCGCCGCCATGATGGTCGAACCCGGTTCCCCCGCCGCGGCTTCACTGAAACAACTCGTTCTGTTCACGTCAGAATCGATTTCAGGAACAACGGCGCGGAATACGGGATTGGTGATTGAGGATCGAGTCCCAGGGTTCCGCGAGAAGATACACCTAGATGGTGGGGGAGAGACGTACCTCGCGTAGCTCCCGACGGCGGCGGTGGAGGCCGACGAGCGAGGGCGAATATGCAGATGATTTGGTGGAGCAGACGAATGGTTGGGACTTGAGAGAATGGGGAATAGTTTCCGATAAGTGGACCCCCGATGCTATCTTCTCCCTCCGTCCCCGAAATGTAAGGTCCCGTTTGGCAAGCTGAAAGCTCCGCGGATTCTTGGTCCGATCCATAGAAACGGTTCCAACAAAAAGCGAAAAGATTCGTCGGTGAAACGCTATAAAACGATTCGTGATTTTGACTTGCGGAAGCGAAACGGCCAGGAGAGCGTGGACGGAGCATGGTGGAGGCGAAACTGGGTTCCGGCCCCTCTTCCTCCTTGCTTGTCTTGCACATCTCTTTGCTCTCCGTCTCCGGCTTGTGCTCTTGTCGGGAACCGCCGCAAAAATGGAGCCGGAGAAGATGAACAGGCAGGTGCCGCACGGCTGCTGCTTCGATTGAGTTAATTGGGCTGCTTTATTAATGCACGTGCAAATCAGGAAGCGGCCCAAATAAAGCAACAAGCCGAAGCCTACTTACGTATCATGGGCTGATAGGCAGCCCATGATAAAAGCAACAAGCCCAAGGTTGTACCGTACGTAAAGCAATAAGCCCAAGTGTTTCTCAAAACAAACAAAAAAAAAGCAACAAGCCCAAGCCTCCGTACTACATGTCGCAAGTCCACAAACAACAATCACAGGTCCCGCGAACGAGCCGTAGCTCGGTTGGTGAAGCGCCCACCGCCCGCGTTCGAGCGCCGCTCGGCGCGGGTTTTCGCACCGGGGTTGTGCCCATAATAAAATCTGTGCAGGCCTCTCTCGCGTGGAACCATAGGGCGTGCGACGCGCCCGTCGCCTACGGGATCAGGAGTGGTCTCGGTGATCTCTAGAAGGACGCGGTCTTCGTATCTGAGTGTAGTTGTAGGTCTGGTAGTACTCTTGGGGTGTGAGTGTGGTGTGCGTGTGTAGAGTGGTGTGTGTTTGAGTATGAATAGATTGTACAGCTGTACCCAGATGAGAGGTGCCAAAAAAAAAAACAATCACAGGTCCCTCAAAAAAAAAACAAACAACAATCACAGGACGTGCAAAAGAGCATTTTCTCAAAGCGAATAGGCAGCCCAATTAACCCAATTAACTTTGAATGCCAGAAATGTTATGAATTGGAACAAAGGGAGTATCCTCCAATCTGACTGTTCGTGCATACTCTAGTTTCATATTTACCTAAATAAATTCTGAATCTATTTAGAGAATCCGTCTCCACAAAGAAAATTGATACCAAATTCAAAAGGAACACTTTGAGTAATCCTGCTCATTCAGACAAGCATCTACCAAAGCTTATCCAAATTGGCACACTGAACTAATGAGCATAAAGAGTGGATTGTGTGGACCATAATCTTTTACTTATAATGCATCTATGGGAAAATGGCATGCATATGAGGAGCTAAAACTTGTAACTCCAAACGAAATATTATAGAGTTTCCAACATTAACAATTGTTGTTGTATATATTCTCCTTGAAATCACAATTGTTTTTTTAGATGAATCACAATTGTTTTTGGTAATACATAAATAGTATAATAACGAGAGATAAGATTCTTAGAACAACTTCTTTAGAGTACAAGTGTCAATCCACTACTTGTTGGGAGTCATCTTTATTGGTGGGCCTCTGGCTCTTCCTTCTTTAGGTACCTGCCAAATCCAAAATATGTCATCAATATGTTTTTTTTTTGCAAAGGGTCATCAATATGTTGTGAATTAAGAAGGGGCGAAAAAGTAGAGAATGCAGAAGAAACATGAAGGGATGGTGGAGGATAGAGAGATAGAGTTGTATGGGGAAGCGAAATGACACTGTGGATGAGATTTTGAATGCTAGAGTGTCACTTATTATGGAACGAAGGGAACATGTATCACCTTCGGACTTGCTATCAATGTTATGGACTAAAGGAAGAAAGAGCTTGGTGAATAATCTGATCTGATAAAAATAACGAAAAAAATATGGATGGGAGCACTGGATATAAAAATTCTCTAGGTTCTATGCTGTCATGCGAATGAAGACAATTCAAGTCAAGGGGCAAATGATAGCGAGTTAACATCCAACATTTAACCAGGAGGTGAAGATTTATAAGTTGTTGTAACAGTATAAATTGAGTCAGCAAAAGGGTCAGGATTAAAGTTATGATGTGAATTACCCCTGAGCCCTAGCCCAACGAGACAGTTGATAGAGCTGAACACATTCGTTGGACATGTGTGTCACCATAAGGAAGTGGTTCCGAGGCCGTACCATCCATGCAAACCTAATAAAGAGTGCAGAGTACACACACAGAACTGCGAAAGAAAATAGGCATCAGTGATGCATGGTTCGATATATGCATCGACCATATAGGTACTTAGGAACAAATAGCAAGTTTTTCACCTACCACCGGTCATATTTCCGGATATCAATTCAGGAGGTTTTTGAGTATCAGCCACACTCTGGAGGGAAAGAAAATTTCAAAAGAGTTATCAGTTGAAGCGTACAGGGCCTGACATCATAAACAGAAATGAAGCCACATATACTACATTCCGCCCAATTTACTCCGGTACTTCAATAACAGCCTCCACTGTACATCACCTGGACTTTGTATTTATATATAATATAAAAAATAATACTAATTCTCCATTGAGTGATTTTTTGCCAAAATATACTCCCTCTGTTTCAAAATATAAAGACTTCATATTTGACCGTTCGTCTTATTCAAATTTTTTATGAAATATAAAACAAATAAGTCAAACTTAAAGTATATCTAAAGATAAAACAAATCGTAACAAAATAAATAATATTTTTATAAATTTTTCGAATAAGACTAGTGGTCAAATACGATGTCTGAAAGTCAACAACTGCATATAAATTGAAACAGAGGAGTATGTACTAATTTTGCTTTACATGGCAAAAAGAAATGCATTAATTTTGCTTTACATCACTATTAATTAATGATTTAAGTATTAAAACTTTGCACGTATCGTAGAACGACATGAATTTTCGACTACAGATAGCAGTACGAAATTTCTATATATAATGCATTTCAAATCAATCCGTTCCATTGAAAAAACATCCTTACAGTTCTGACAGCCTGACCAACCGATGACGGACAAAGTGACTCACTCTAAAGTCAAACTACTGATCAGATATTTGCATGGATCCAGAGACGATTTTCAAGCCCAAAATTCTTAACAGAGCTCCGAGCTCGACTAGTAGATGTATAAACAAGCTAAGAACGTATAAATATACGTGTAGCAGTGAGTGCGTACCGCGAGAACGAGGCCCCAGTTGGAGACCGGGCCCCAGAAGTGGGTCGTCTTGGGGCCGACGGGGCTGTTCAAGAAAGCCTTGAACGCCGACGACATGGCGCCGCGGCTTTTCCCGGCGGCGAGGACTGTAGAGGCCGGCCGGCCAGTTGACGAGAGCGAGCGGGAGGAGTCTCGGGAGGAAGAAGACGACACGACAAAGAGTAGCTGGGGAAGAGTGGGAGATGATGAAATCGACAGACCCACCCATGTGCGACGAACTTATCTTTCCGTCCGGCTGCTTTGGAAGAAGCAATAGGTTATCATAAAGTCGACATCGTGCTGACTGCACGAGATTGGAGTGGTCATACGAAACTGTAAACCTCTGCTTACGGAAAGGAGTAACAGGATGGACTCCCTACGAGAGGGCCGATGACATTTTTTTTTTCCGACCAATGACATATTCATTTGGTGCAATATAAGGCTTCAGAAGTTTTATGGAATCATTTAAAGTTGCAAACCGTTGGTCGAAAGCGAAGCACCCTATTCCCTCCTTAAAATTAATAAAAGAAATTGCTATGAAAGGATTTAGATGTCACTTTTGGAACTTGTCTGCAAAAATGGATTTAATGATGGGCGTTTGTTATCAAAATCACTGATTGTCGCGTCACAGACACTTCCGCTAGGAAAGGTTAAAGAGAAAAATTTTGAAACAAACATTATTTGGCCAAAGTCTTAGTGCCCAATCTTCTCCAAAAGAGAAACATTGAACATAATTACATCGTATCTAACAAGTATTTACAATTTTTTGGCACTGACAACAACACCAAAAAACCTGCTGCGCTCACATAGGAGTGAGGTGCAGTCCTACCTCTCAATTTAGGGTCTTAACTTACAAAAAGAACAAAACTGATGAATGAATAAAGGCAATTTCCCCTACACAATGTACATATAAGTTACAACACAGTGCAACACATCAGGATCCCTTTCGTCATTTCTTGTCAGGGGCTGAATTTGACACTACACGGCTGATGGCCCTGGCCATCGTCTTTGATTTGAGAGGCTGAAGTCGCTTATTACTTGAACTCTCATTAGGACCCTCCATTTTCTTCTGATACTCCTTCTGAAGCTCCTCGAGACGACTGGACACCTGACAAAAAGGAATATGAAAGGGACATGGCTATTACTACCAAGTAAAGCAAACTTGCATCAGACAGCTAATCATAACTGGCAAACAAAACATTTGGTAATTAGTTTATGCAACTGAAATGAATGAAGATTCTTTCAGGATGAAAATAGCAAAAGAATGAACTTGCAGGTATAATTAGCTAAGCTAATTCAACACTGCAGGTAGGGGACACATAACTGAACAAGAAGTACAAGGTAGTTGTAAATTGTTACTCCCTCCGGTTTTAAACTGTTGACGCCATTGACTTTTTTCGTTATATTTGACCATTCGTCTTATTCAAAAATTTTAAAAATTATCATATATTTTGTTATGATTTGTTTTATCATTAAAGAAAGTTGAAATATACTTATAACTTTGCATATTTTAACTAATATTTTGAATAAGACGAATGGTCAAACGTAGCGAAAAAAAGTCAATGCCGTCAACAATTTAAAACCGGATGGTCAAACGTAGCGAAAAAAAAGTCAATGCCGTCAACAATTTAAAACCGGAGGGAGTATACTATTAGTTCAACACTATCGCTAGTAAACAAAAGCATCCATACAATGAGCTACAAACACAATAAGATTACTGAAATCATAAAAAGTAAGTAAATCCAACAAAGAGAAGTCATGCAGTAAATGAGCTCTCTTACTATATATAATGGATATAGATATTAGCAACCGAAAACAAATAATTTCCGGAAACAGTACAAAAAATTTTAGTCAAGCGATGATGGGGATATAAAGAAAGAAATGGATAACGGTTCACATAAGAATAAGTTTCTCCCTCATCACAAAGCCACAGAAAAAACATGTTAAATTAACGACTTTTTGCAACAAATGTAGTCACCTTGAACGAGAAGGCAAGTGGTAGTAGTACATCTGGATCAGTTGCCTCCTCGGGGAAATTTCTCAAGGAATGTAAAAGTTTCTCGAAAGGCAATTTGACCTGACAGTAAGATGGCAGTTCAATAAGCCTTTTAACTCTGGTTTCAAGAAAAAGCAACTGAAGAAAAACACACGCGCGTACGCGCACACACAAAAGAGAACACTCACCAAATCATCATGACAGAATCTTAATAGTGCCAATCCAACTTGAAACACCACCTTAATACCCTATCAGGAGTAATCAGCCAACGATCGGAAATAGCAAAAGCATATTAGAAGTCAACAAGATATGTAGCTTAATTAGTACTAAAATGATTTAAATGAATCAAAAAAGGACACAATCATATCAAAGATTCATGAATATTATTGTAAAACTTTCATTGGACGTAAAATAGCAAACCATACCATTCAGCAATGCCTTAAGTAAAACAAACCATATTCAAAGAGAGCTATCTTTTTTTATCTACGGAGGAACAACCATGATAATTACTAACTGTGCAAAATTGATATTCAGCCATTGACTCGAACAAAGTTCATAATGACTAGAGAATGGGAGATAATTGTAGATATTCGTAATGCAGGATATGGCCTCTCATTGTATACCAGCAATTACTTAATATAGTAAACAGCACAACAGTTTATGGATACAGTCCAATTGTAATGCTCATGAATAGAAATGGTTTGTAGTAACCATGGCAATAATTTTTTTCTCGAACACGCAACCAAGGCAATTGTTATTAGACATTGCGCATGATATATGACTCAAAACATAATGATAGATGGTTGTATATATTAATAATTTGTCGTACGTTACGAAATTGGATGAAGCCAGGAGAAATGTCAAATTTATTAGGAACAGCATTCTTGTCCTTCCCAATGAAAGGAGTAGCACTGATCTAAAAATGCAATCGTATTGTACAGGAAGCAACCATGCTTAAAAGACAGAATCTCAGCCATAAGTCGTGAGCTCAGATTAAAGTTAAAATGAAGCACAAAATATAGAAGGATAAGATTCAAACCTCATAAAGAAATACATCCCAAACTCTAAGAGTTAGATGAAACGGGAAGGAGTACGAGAAAACTGTGATAAACCATTGGCTTGCATACATGCTTGGATTTATCATTTCTTCAATAAAATGCTGCCCCAATTTCGGCATGTGCTCCTGAACTAATTTCTCAAACTGAAACAAATATTGTTGCACCAGCGGCAAACCAGCCTGTTGCAAAAGTGTAAACAGTATCTTTATTCAGCATGTTTACTCAAGAAAAAGTATTGCTTACTTTGACATGTCTACAATACTAGATAAAAACTTGAACATGTACACTATTGGCAGCAGAACATGTAGCTAAGAATATGTACAATGAACTTTGATTAATAATTTAATATTCAGAGGTGTAAGATAAGGAATGCCATGCAAAAGCATCTTGAAGCCCTCATATTGCAGTTATGCTCCAGTGAAGAACGTCAATTACCTGAT
This sequence comes from Eragrostis nindensis, assembly GCA_012490785.1. Taxonomy (NCBI): domain Eukaryota; kingdom Viridiplantae; phylum Streptophyta; class Magnoliopsida; order Poales; family Poaceae; genus Eragrostis; species Eragrostis nindensis. The sequence continues at coordinate 88,032 of JAAXCT010002000.1, forward strand.
ACAAGCCTTCCATTGGTGCATGGACAGCTCCTTTCAACAAAGCTACTAATAACCAGAATGCATCCTCCTCACTCATATAAAGAAGCAGCAGACCAGCTAAAAATCCCATTCCCTGCAAAATGAATGTAAAAGGAACATGCTTAACTGCAGAGAAGATGTCCATATTCAAATATTAGGTTGGCGGAGACCACACAAACCTGCACATATCCAACATCCCTGTCGTAGACAGAATATGCTTTTAAAATGTTATACAAGGACCTCTGGCCTGGACCATGTCTTTGTTGGAAGAAAATATGAGATGGAAATGTACGTGATATATCACGAATAATTTCCAACTCAGAGGCTGATGTCTCGTATATCACCAATGTCTGTCAAACAATAGCATAACGATAAAAATGAGATTAGTACACTAAGAAGAGGACTCTGCTCTACAAACAACTCTGATCGTTAGAAATAGTTATAAAGAAAAAGGAACGTCAATACCAAGCAACCAAAACTAGGGCAAGTAGCTCTTTCAAAATTGTCACGACTCAAAGGCTAAACCCAAATTTCAGTGAAGTGAGGACTAAGGATGATGCATGTAAATCTACAAACTGAGTATAAGATGGGTTTAACAATCGACTTGATTAATGGTATTCTTATAAACAATTTCATAGAACTTAAGCTACACTATTTACCTACAAACAGGGTTAAGTATATATGAGCCAGTCTAACCAGACAAATCAGAATGAAAATAAATGCCAGATGTAATATCAGATGCTCAATATGAGTACCTCATAAACCCCAGGGTTCATTAGCAAGAGGTCTCGGCTGCCTGAAATCAACTGCCAAACAAGTCCTCTAAGGCAATCTGGAATTCCTTTTCTTACTCGTCTTTTAACCACATGGGGGTTCCTTCTAACATAATGCTTCCAGTCACTACCACCAACACCAATCATCTTCCTCCATTTTCTTATCCTCCTTTCCTCCCTGTGGTAACAAAAAAAGGGTAAATATTTGGAATGACAACACCTGCGTTAAGTTGCAGGATGGAGCAAATAATAGAAGATAAATATGTAGTAACTGATTTACACAAGTAATTAGTCTGATACATGAAAAGAAGGATAATCTGGAGCCAGATATGGCACAAACAAGATAGCAGTGAGAAGTATGCTTTATAAGTGAATCATTCACATATAAAAGAATGTTCTAGTGTGAAACACAGAACAGCTTAGACCCAAGCCTGTTACCAGAAACTAAAAGTAGAAACCAAGAAGCTGAGATGATTCTAGTCCTAACACAAAAGAAGATAATAAATAAATAAAGCAGCAGAAGGTAATAAATAAAGAAGATAGAATGACTCAAAATAGTTAGCATGTCTCCCTTACAACAGTAAACCCTTGTGAGATATGTCTTACTTTTCGCGTTCATGTACAGATCTGCTTTTTGAAATCCCCTCAGGAGAGTTACTGCTTTGCTCCGGCTTTATAAAACCAAATCTGTCCACACCTCGAGAAGGAGCTGGTCCTGGTTCAGAATCATCGATCGCTTTCTTCTTATCCATTTTGGTGTGATATACTTTGGGATGGCTCAACTGTAAGCAAGGACAACGCTCCTGCCATTCATATTGGAAAACTCATAAATTAGATTAAAAACAAGGAATGCTACTGAATTGCATGTAAACAAAGATCCATAACCAGAAAAAGGAAAGGGAAGTAGGCATAAAAAAGAAAGAACATAAAGTATTTGCATAATTTCACCCGACTTGTATTGGGATACCAAACAAGACTACCGTTTTCTGGTTTGGACAGTCAACACCAGGTATGCAAGACATAAAGTTAATTGTTAAACTAGCATTCATTCATGCACTCTCCACCGGCTAGTACAGCCTCATAGAAATGCTACTCCGTAAAGGACCAGCTAAACGGAAACACAGCACTGTTAATGCAGCAATCCGGATCAAGATCCCTGAATCCAATTGGTGCCAATTTCTGATCACCCCCAATCCAGTAGGTCGCGAGATCAGGGACAAGTCCACCTCCCTTCTCAAACGTCTCTCTCCCTTCCTCCCCCTCAATTGGGCAATGCAGGGCTAAATCGCCGAACCCAAAGGAACCCAGATCAAACCGCCCCCCCAACCCCCAGCTGCAGGAGAGGCTAGGCACCCGACTACAACTTTGGAATCCGATGCGCTCCGCACGGTACGACCGTAGCGAATCCCCACCCACACAGGAATCTAAAGCAGGAAGGAGGAGGGAGACCAACCTGGAAGCGGAAGGGGTCGCTGCTGCCGCCGCCGCCGGGGTCGGGAGGAGGACGGCGTTGGAGGTGGCGGAGGAGCAGAATTTCTCCGGTTCCGATGAGTTTTGCTTTGTTTATTTGGGGAACGCGATCGGGGGACGTGGAAGGGACTCTTCAGTTTTTTATCTCCTTTTTTCTTTTTCCTTTTCTTTTCTTGTCCTTTTGTGCAGATCAGCTGCAGTTTTGGTTGCTGGTCGCTGCTGTCAGCAGTGGGGATTAATAAGTTAGATTATGATTTAGTAAATTAATAAAGAGAGGCAGTCCATTAAAATGAATGAAGAAGAAAGAAACGAGTTGGCTATAAATAATGCAGCTGGCGAAACGGAACGGGACGGGTGGGAGCTGGGGACTGTTGAGATGCCGGCTCTCTCGTCCGTTTTGTTTTGGCTGGCAAGTTTCGTCCGTCCGTTTAGGTGAACGGAGGAATACTTTTGGGGCAGATTCCCTTACGGTGTCCAGTGCTTTGCGAACAAATGCGCCGGCGCCGGCAGGTAAACCCCAGATTTGCACTCAAGCTGGAGGTGCAATATGCTCTAATGGACTTCGTGGGGGACTTCGTGGGCGGAAAAACTTCCCTTTGGTACCGAATCTGCTGCACGGCGGTGCGGGAGCCAGCTTGTAGAATCGGTACCAAACGGGCTCTTAGCTTGAGGATAAACACCCTGAAGACATGAGGCCAGCACCATTCGTGCAAGACGCCTATCAACACAATCAAAATCTTTGAATATGGATGAGTGTTTACGTTCGACCATCTAATGGGTATATCCATTTCCGCGGTTACTCCTCACTTCTATATTTTCTCACGTTTTTGAATCACTTCGGACGGGTATAACACATCCCAAGCCAACCCGAGCCTCTGCCCATTTGTCAACATGAGCATGAACCAAACAAGCTGATGTCCTCTGCCTCCCATTAGTCGATATACATGGGCTGACATTCAAATCAGACTCTTGTCAATCCCATCACAAACGTTCCTTTGAGACGAACAATAAATTTTGCCACTCTGGGAATCAAAGCTGCGCTAGCCCTTGCAAGTTCCTCTCATATAGGGGCTTAATAACATAGCGGCTGACCGCATGATCGATGCACTTACAGCACGTTGTCCCATGCACGGCTCAATTTCTAAGCTATAACATGGATTCTGGAAGGAACACATGGGTCACCAGATGAGGAAGAAGAGATATGACTTTGTGAGATATGTACAAAAAGAATATCTGGATTGCTTATTCCTCCTTCTACACCTCATCTTCCTCTTTTTTTTTTTTTTTTTTTTTTGCAATTTTTCTGAGTTTTCTTTTTGGGAGGGGCAGCCCCCTAGCTATATCAACGGTCAACCCGCATGGCGGATGCGAATTTTCTTATTCGAGCGCGTGCACTCGTTAGGCATGCCGCGCGTCAGGGCCGGTAGCCCCTTCGCATTCATGTGGGGTGGCCCCCACCTTGCCCTTTCGAAGCCACTACTCGCTTTTGTAGACTAGAACGCTCTCATTGCGCCGCGCGTGATGGCCAGTAGAGCCGGGACTCGCGTCATTAACTGCTACTCACGTGTTCTTCCTTTTATGCTTTTCAGAAGTTTGTTTATAAGTTGTAAAAAACAAAGAAGGTTGTTCATATGTTTAAGATAGTTAAACAAAACTTTGTATATAAGTTTAAAATAGTTAAACAAAATTTGTTTATAAGTACAAAAAATTCCCTTTTTTGTTAAGTTCTAAAAATAGTTTGAATAGAAGGTTGTTCATAAGTTTAAGATAGTTAAACAAAAGTTCGTTCGTAAGTCTAAAAAATCGTCTGAACATAAGTCTGTTTATAAGTTTGTGTAGCAGTTTACTTCGCAGTCAGTAGTTGTTCCAGAAGTTTTGAAAATATTTTTCCAGCATCATACCGGTCTATTTATTTTCCACATAGGGCCCGCCCTGCTGGACGAGGAGCTCTCTTGATGCGTTTGTCCTGTTGCGGGGGGGGGGGGGGGGGGGGGGGGGGGGGGGGGGGGGGGGGCGCACCTATGTGCATGCTGCATGCACTCGAAGCTTCGGGCGGGTGAGCAATTTCTCCTAACGCCTTTGTCGTCATGCGGTGGGGGGGGGGGGGGGGGGGGGGGGGGGGGGTGGGGGGGGGGGGGGGGGGGGGGGGGCGCACCTATGTGCATGCTGCATGCACTCGAAGCTTCGGGCGGGTGAGCAATTTCTCCTAACGCCTTTGTCGTCATGCGGTCGGAATTCATGTGTGCACGGGCCTCCACGCGCGCATGCGCGGAATAGACAAGCCCTGGCGGATGGGATGAAAAAGAGGTAAGGAAAAGGGTGTCACGTCCACTATCCATAGCCTCCTCTTGTTGTATTCATTGAGTTTTGGAGATCTAGGAGAGCACGAAAGAAAACATTCAAATCATCGTAATATCAATGCGTTGTCAAAAGGAGAACGAACAAATTTCTTATTTGCCATCGGGAATTGTACACTTTTCTTATCTGCCATCGACATTTTGCATTTCTCTTATTTGCCGTCGGATCAAAGTTTATTATTTTCATCAACCACCCCAATCACTTTGGCTGATAGAAAATTTTGATCCTGTCACAACAATGTTCAGTATCAAAATAGGTTGGTATCAATATGCACTTTATGCCAAAAGCTTTTGAGTAAAAAAAAATATTGCTTCTAATTTTGATCGGAAAATTTGGAATTTTTTCGTACGTAGTATACACTGAGATGAATCCATTTTGCTACTGCAACACAAATAATGCAGTGACGGAAGCACAATAATCTAACAACCAAAGCCATTAGAGTGGTAGCTAAGAGAAGTCAATTTTGATCCAATGGCAAATAAGAAAAGTGCAAAATTTTGGTGGCAAATAAGTGAAGTGTATAATTTTCGCTTGCAGATAAAAATTTCGTCAAAGGGAAAAGTCTATTTACTTTTTTTATTCCAATATACAATTTAGTCATAGTACTAAATCGATTCAAATATCACTTTAATCCATAATGAGATTTTATTTTTAATTTTAGTTAAGGTATATTGAATTTTAAATACAATTTTATCGTATCTATCACAGATGACATGTTACTCTGTCAAAAATATTACTTTCATATATAGCTTGGGATAATTTTAAACTATTTTGAACGATGAGAAAATTTAATTAAATCAACTAAGAAATAATGTAAAATATTTTTGTAGCATAGAGTATAATGTTCTTTTATCATTATAGAAATTTTGAAGTTATTAACACAACTTGGGCAGCGAAAAGGAAAGAAGACAAACTAGGATGTCCCAAGCTTGAATACTTTGCCATCATTTTATTTGGAGTCAAACAAGCCTAGCATATTATAAGGGTATAATGTATACTTTTTCAACAACAAAATTTTCATCTGCAGAGTCAAAACTCCAGTAAAGAATCAGGCAACAATCCATCTCGTGGGCAAGCAAAACATTAGTAAATCGGTATATAGGTGGGATAAGTCTCTCAGACACAACCCATATTCAATCAGGTGGTTGACATCTATGTCCTGGTATCAATCCATCAGACGGGAGCACAACACATCGGAATTTAATTGAATATCACCGAAAAATCTTCTAATGTCATTCGCAAAAAAATAAATAAATATCTAATACCTAATATGCCAACGATGTATCTAGCAACCACCACAAATAACTGACAGTGGCATATCAGAAGTTTTAGCTTTAGCCAGTGGCGTACAAGGAATGAATAAAATTATGCAAACTGCCCAGCTGGTTAGGTTCTTTGTGGTGGAACCAATCCATCCGAGTTTATATCCTAGGCTTGGCACTTGTGTTGCGGCTTTATTTTTTCAGTGGAAGGCGACGCTCCTGTCGACAGCAATGTCATTGGTGACTTCGTGAATCTCAAGATAAACCGGCTCAATCTTTCGGAGATGCTCATAGGGATAGACTTTGTGTGCATGTATTTATTTGAGTGAGTACTCGTATATGTTGTGTGATAAAATGAGAAATAACAAAAGCGATCAAACATGTAAATTGCACGCACTATCATTTAACCAAGCTAATTGTTTTGTAATTTATAAATGAACAAAAATACAAGAACATAAAATGAGAAATATATAATTCTCTCGAGTACGACATTAGACAATACTTTTTGACAACACTTGGTCGGGTTAGTTATGAGTCCAACGAACATACATCTTATGCTTGCTACTCTATTATCGCCAATGATGTCACCTTGTATTTCTTTGGGCCTTGGCCATGAAGTTTTGGACTTTGGTACAAGGCTAAAGCGGTCAACATGTAAATTTCCGTGAAAATAGAACTACTACAGAAGGATGCCGGCCAAGAGAAATTAATCCTGCCAGAGTATTTTGCCACGAACTACTACATACGGCTGATGCAGAAGTGCAGTAAATTAGTCTGATGCAGGAATACATTGGTTTTCTCGCAAAGCTTCCTGGCATGTTCCTCCGCCAAAAAAAAAAAAAGGCGCTTCCTGGCATGTTGCATCCCGTTTCTAAATTATTGTCGCACGCAATGTTTGACGACACCGCGATAGGTCAAGTCATGACCATGAATCTTGGTCAAGGAGCGAATTGTGACATTTCACGCGGAATCCATTTTGGTCAAACAAGTACAAAAGGCTCCTTCAAATATTGTTGCTTATGGAAAGCACGATGATAAACGGTGTGCTAAGCTAATCTGATTTCGTCTCTATTTGTTCTTTTGATACCGATACATCAGTTCCCTAATGAAAACTTTGGTTGCACTTCATCTAAAATCATGCTAGCAGAAAATAAAAACGGTGCATTTAGTCTTGCTCCATGTTTATTAACTGGCAAGCAAAAGTATTGTTGTGCAACTCATTATCTTCTTTATAAATTGCAGTTGCTGCTGCCCTAGCATTTTCGAAAATAAATGTCAGAAGTACTACTCATCATGGCCGAGCAAACCTCTTTATATTTACGGATGTCCAAATTTTTGAGCTATACTATATACACATCCTAAAACAAAATTTTTAGTAACCTGTACCTTTCTCATACCACACTGAAGACGATTAGTCAGATGGAAGACGCGTTGTTTATGGCGTAATGATAGACTCACGACAGCTGTGTAGCATTATTTTAGAGCATCGATCACATGGTAAGATCACAAAACATCTGATACAATATTTCGTCAACGGTTTCGTGTATCCTCGCAAAATATAAATGCTTATCAACACGAAGAATAACTGACGAGAAGCAGCAAATCCTCCACACTTCCATCAACATGTACGCCACCAAGCCGCTCTCCGCGTTCAAGAGCCACCCGGAGAACGCGTCCCGTCCCCCGCCGGAGGGTCGGAACTCCGGGTACCTGGTGGTGAAGGGCCCCGACGACGACGGCGAGGACGACGAGACGTGCTGCTGGGGCACGTGCGGCGGCTCGCGCGTGTGGGAGCTCCCGTTCCCGCAGAACCGCGTGCTGACGGTGCGGTACACGGAGCAGCACGGCGAGAGCAGCACCACCTACGCGCACGCCTACGTGTTCGTCCCCGTCCCCGACCAGCCGCTCGCGTTGAACCGCTACTACGCCGTCGTCGCCACGGGCGGCCGCAGGGGCCTCGTCAGGGCGTGCTCCCGGGAGGAGGACATGACGCCGTGCTGCTTCTGCCGGTGCATCAACGACGTCGAGCCGCAGCCGTTCGACCCGGCGGACGTGTACCAGCAGGTGGAGATCGTGCAGCGCCGGCGCGGGCGGTTCACGGCGCGGGCCGTCGCCGCCGACGGCTTCCCGTACTTCCTGTTCCGCAAGAAGTACTGGCGCGTGTACGCGTCAAAGCCCAAGGGGTTCGCCCTCGGCGAGGCAAGGGGCCTCGACGCCGCGCTCCGGTCGCGCCAGCTCTCAGCTGACGCTGGCCTCCTCGGCGGATTTCCGGCGCCGGCGAGCTCGGCTGCAGCCGTCGGGAGATGGTACTGCCCGTTCTACCTTGTCAGGGAACACGGCGTCGCGTTATCGGAGCAGATGGACCGCAGCGCGTTCTACGAGGTGGTGCTCGAGCAGAGATGGGAGCCGGCGCACGAGCTCGGTGTCGGTGGGGGATCGAAGCTGGGCAGCAAGAAGGTGCTCATCGGCGGGAGCGTGGAAGCGAAGCAGGAGGCTGGGAACTCACGGCAAGTCGACGCGCACGAGTGGTTCAGGGCGGCGGCGACGGGGCAGAGGGTGGGCTTGTGCACGAGCGTGTGGGAGAGGATGCGGTGGGAGGAGTACAGGGGCGGGTGGGTCGACGAGGAGGAGGACGCCGGGAAGATCGCCGGCGGGTCGGTGCTGGTGGAGCGGTTCGTGTGGAAGAGGATGGATGGCAGCGTGGCTGTGGCCTTTGACTTCGTCCATCTCAACAAAGTCAGAGCAAAAGAGCTGTGAGACAGGTGCTCTGCTTCTTCAGATCGCTGCGGAGCATGGATCTGTTTAGGTTTGTAGGGTGCGGGAGTCGATCGTGTGTGTATATGGGAGCCAGGTCGTGTAGGTGTTCAGGTTTAAGCACTTATGATGTTCATCCACCTTTGTATGGATCTGTTTTACTTATATATGTGGTGTGCCATATAGTATATAGTATAGACTACGGTCTTGCTATATCTCCAAGGCCCGGAAAGGATTGAGAATAAAGAATTATCTGACCTTGCGATCTTCTTCAGTATCATGCTCTGGTCAGGAGGTCCGTCTTCTGAGTTGACCTGTAAAAGGAATTCAGAAGCATATATCTGGAATATTGGAGCGGGGTTAGGGCAATCTCTTGTTTTATCTGTCACTTGCAAAGAGAACCTAGATGGTTATTTCGAGAGGACTTTTACGACAAACCAGGGGCGGAGCCAGGATTGAGGGATGAGGGGGGCCAAGCAAGTTGAATGACTGAGCTCCTGTGTTCATGAGAGGATGAGGGAGGCCGACACACTAGCTAGCCATGGAAAATTAGCAAGATCATTAGCAGATCCTTTGGAAAATCAAGATTGTTAGGGGGGGCCAGGCCCCTGCTCGCCCCCCTGGCTCCGCCCCTGCGACAAACCCAAATGGATATATGTCGTCTATTTCCTTTATCCGATGGCTTACATCATTCAGTCATACATGGATGTCATGAGTATTATATATACGAGTCATGATTGGAAAATAAGAAAACTAATGGTAGACTCCTAATTTGTTTAATTAGATCAAAATTGCAGTGTCAATCATTTGATAATTGTCCGATTGTTTTGCAGCTGCCAGTGACAGATCTTCAACATGGTGGTCCCTTGTCATTTCTGATCAAAGCGAAGGCGTGAGTTTTGGGCCAAAAGGTCGATTTGAATGCATGGGTGGCATATGTGCGGTGGCAGAACCAGAAAATTATATTTAAATGGGCCAAGTTATGGTTAGTGTTTTACCAAGAGAGCTAAACACAATTTGAGAGATGAGTGTATGATGAATTTCTGTGTAGGTGTGTGATAAAAAAGAGAGAGAGGGTGTGTTTGTGTCCAGTGGCGGAGCTAGGATTCAAACCTAGGGTGGGCCGATAAAATTTTTCTCTCACACAACCGTGTACGGTAATCGGTAAACGAGTGGTAAGGTCTTGTTTAATTAACGTTTAGTCTATGTGTACTGCTGCTCAAATTGGTGAAGCAACATGCAATGTTCCAGTAACAAACTAAGCCTTACACGGCTACAGTGACACTGATGGCAAAACAGGTGCCTGCAGATTGAATAACTCAGGCCCTGTTTGAATACAAAGTATACTTAGAGTTTTGTAATAATTACAGGCGCCGACGAGCACGGCCGCCGTTGGGAGATGGTACTGCCCGTTCTACCTCGTCAGGGAAGACGGTGTCGCATTATCAGAGCATATGGACCGCATCTCGTTCTTCGAGGTGGTGTTGGAGTAGCGGAGCCGGCGAACGAGCTCGCTGGGCAGCAAGAAGGTGCTCATCGGCGGAAGCGTGGAAGCGAAGCAGGAGGCTGGAAACTTGCGGCACGGCGACGCGGCAACGTGTGGTTCAAGGCGTCGGCGACCGGGCAAAAGGTCACGGTATGCACGGGAGTGTGGGAGTCTGGGAGAGGATGCGGTGAGAGGAGTATATATTGAGTTGCATGCTCCAACCAGTTCACCTAAAAGCCTAAGCTGATGGGAAAGGTGGGCAATTCACTTATACTCCAACACTCCCCCTCACGTGCAGGCTCTTTTAGTCCGCAAACGTGGAATATTAGAGTGGGCTGCAATTTGTTTAATAAATTACGCCAGGATTCGAACTCGAGACCTCTGGCTCTGATATAATATTGAGTTGTATACACCAACCAGTTCACCTAAAAGCCTAAACTGATGGGAAAAAGTGGACAATTCACTTATACTCTAAGGGTAGGGGCGGGTGGGTCGACGAGGAGGAGGACGCCGGGAACTGGAAGGTCGCTGGTGGGTCCGTGCTGGTGGAGCGGTTCGTGTCGAAGAGGATGGATGGCAGCGTGGCTGTGGCCTTTGACTTCGTGCATCTCAACAAAGGCAGGGCAAAGCAGGTGTGAGACAAGTATTCTGCTTGTGCTGACAGCAGAGCATGAACCTGTTCAGGTTTTCAGCGTTTTTGTTGCGTGTGGAGCGGTTTCTGATAATGCATAGTGTGATTTTCACTTTTGTTCCACCCTGTACATTTATTCATTCTTATTCAGAAAATCAGAATGGTGAGCATAATGCAAGTTATATGCTAACATTTCTCGAGTGTTTTCTCTGTTCTCTACTCATAGTATTTTACAAAATTCAACCACGAAAATAATATTTTAACAAACCATTCAGAACTCAATATTGATGTAAACCTTCAAAATTTCCGCCGCAACACGTGTACAATTCATCTGGTTCAGGTAGTTATTTTGATCTGACCGTTCCAAAAATGTGACTAGTAGATACAAGCGACATGATAATGACAACATTGCTTCGCGTGATACTGAAAACCACATGGAGACAGCTTTTGTTTGCCAATTCTGCGTTGACGAAATCGAAACTCAGCTAGATGTAGGAAACTTCTGGGAAAATCAAGTGGTTGTCTCTTATCTTGGCATTAGCAGAAGACATGCTGATGAAAGATTGTTTCCTTGCTTGCATCGACAATTATCACTTTCTTCCTTTTATGTTTGCTCAGCGATTTACTCCCACACGCTATAAACGGTATAGGCACGCGCTGTATCAGAAACGTTATATATGGATCACATGCTCCTCATTATCATCAGCCCAACAAGCAAACTAGCTAGGCCCAATCGGTGAGCAGTTCAGCATGTACACGACGAGGCCGCTTTCACTCTTCAAGAGCCAACCGGAGGCGGCATCCGAACCACCGCAGGAGGGCCAAAACTCCGGACATCTCGTCGTGCAGACGCCGATGACGACGGCGGCGGCGACGAGGCTTGCTGCTGGGGCACGTGCTGCCGGACGCGCGTGTGGGAGCTGCCGTTCCCGCAGAACCGCGTCCTCACGGTGGTGTACACGGAGCGCAGCGGGAAGAGGAGCCGAACCTACTCCGACGAACAGTGGCGTAGCCAGGGGGTAGTCCTTATAGGCCTAGGACTACCCCAAATTTCCGGTGAACAAAGGAATTCAGCACTGTAGCATGCTACTGTAGAGTACTGTAGAGTACTGTGTGCCTACCCTAAATTTTTGGACATGCTCCAGGACTACCCTTCCATCAGATGTTGGCTCCGCCACTGCCGACGAATTCGTGTTCGTGCCCGTCCCCGGCCAGCCGCTCGCGTCCAACCAGTACTACGTCGTCGTCGCCACGGGCAAGCGCAATAAGGGACTCGTCAGGACGTGCTCGAGCGAGGCGGACATGACGCCGTGCTGCTTCTGCATGCTCGTCAACGACGCCAAGCCGCGGCCGTTCCACCCGGCCGACGCCTACCAGAGACGGAGGTCGTGCCGCACCGGAGCCGGCGCGGGCGGTTCACAGGCGAGGGCCGTCGCCGACGACGGCATACCGTACTTCTTGTACCGCGAGAAGTACTGGCGCGTGTACGCGTCCAAGCCCAAGAGCTTCGACCTTGGCGAGGCCCCGGGCCTCGACGCAGCGCTCCGGTCGCGCCACCTCGCCGACGGCGGCAGCATGCTTGACGCCGTCGTCCCAGCGGCTGCGACGACGGTCGTCGGAAATGGTACTGCCCGTTCTTCCTCATCAAAGAAGACGGCGTCGCACCAGGTGAACAGATGGACCTCAGCGCGTTCTACGAGGTGACGCTGGAACAGCGATGGGAGGCTTTGGAAGAGAACGATCGCTCGAGGAAGGTGGCAAGCAAGAAGACACTCATCGCCGGGAACGTGGAAGCGACGCACGAGGCGGCAGGGAGCGCGCGGCGGCGACCGAGCAGAGCGTGGCGCTGTGTGCCAGCGTGTGGGAGAGAATGCGGTGGGAGGTGAGCAGGGGAGACTGGGTCGACGAGGAGGGTGAGCTAGGCCTGGAAGGTGGCCGGCGGATTGGTGCTGGTGGAGAGGTCCTGGTAAAGAGGATGGATGGGAGCATCGCCAAGGCCTTTTGATTATGTGCACACAAATCATATCAGAGCCAAATGGCTGTGAATTCAGGTTTAGTCTTCCCTGCATGTGCACGCGCTTCTATATGTGTGTGAGATAATGATAATGTGCCAAGTCTGGAAAAATATGAAAATGATATGAATATATTCGTAAATGAAATATTTTTCAAAAATGTATTACACAAAGTAATGTTTTGAAGACCGTGTCAATGTCCAAATAGCTTCTTGAGGGAGTAGTAGTCATTGCCGCATATCAAGGGTTGACTTTTAAGGTTTCTGTCTTTATGCTTTGGGTTCTTGGTCCACATCAATGGCCCTGTTAGGCTGCAGCCGAACACTATAGCGGATGCTGAAGAAATAATTGCGAACAGTATAGCGGATGCTGAAGAAATAACTGCGAACACTGTAGCTGCTGAATCGCAGCAGGCTTGCCGAACAAGCTGAATATAGGTGTTCCCATTATGCATATCACCTCCTAGGTGAAGAAGTTTCCATGTATTGCTTAGCTAGTGTATACCATTCAGAGCTGCTGCATCTCAAAGTCTTCTTTTTGAGTTCCAGCGGTGAACAATAACAATAAAAGAGTTTAGCACAAAACTTACTTGACCTAGTAGCACATAACTTATATTATGTCTCTTTGAATAAATGTTTGGCTTGAAAATTAATTTTCCTAAAAATGACATTATCTGTTTTGGATAAGCTACTTCAAGGAGGGACCAATACATAATATACATTGATCTTTCCACTTGCCCTGCAAAGTAGATGTGTTGGTTCAAAACTTTTCAGATGAATCATAATGGTTGTTGCCTGCATGGACAAATTGGTGCCTAATAAACTCCATCATTTTCGGTGGAGCTATCAATGGAAAAACCCTTTAAAGAGGAACTCGCTCTGGTTATTCTTAGGGGCTCCTCAAATATATATATATATATTTTAAAAAACTTCGGGTTGCTTCCTCCTCCTCGTCATCTCCTTCTTTCCTTATCTTTTGTTAAAAAAAGGGGGGGGGGGGGGGGGGGGGGGGGGGGGGGGGGCTTAGTCCCCTAGGCATAGATTAAACCCGCATGACAACTGGGATGAAGGACAGATATGGAAAGGGTTGTCGCCTCTATAGGATATAGCATCCTCTTTATTGTATTCGTTGAGTTTTGGAGATCCAGGAGAGCATGAAATATATATCATTTAGGTCATCATAATTTAGCCAATGTTGGTTGTCGAAAAGGGGGGTGGGGGGAGCTTATTTTACTGTATTTGTCAATTTACTTTGTTTATTTGATCCCAATCAAACATTTAGTCATCGTACAAAGAAAATTAAAATTTGGTCCTTTAATCCATACTGAGATTTTCTTTTTTTTCTTTTATTTTAATATATATTGAATTTAAGTCCAAATTTTACGGTATCTATCATAATGACACGTAACTCTGTATTGCAAGAGGATTACCTTCATAATAGCCCTGGGGAAATTTTGAACTATTTTCAGGAATGTGAAAAATTCAAATAAATCAGGTGGAAAATAATTTTAAAAAATAATTTATTGCCTAGAGTATAATGTTTTTGTCATTGTAGGAATTATGAAAATAAATACAATTTGCGCAGCGAGAAGGAAAGAAGACAAATTTGGAAAGTAAACTGACCAAGCTTGTATACCTCGCCATCATTTTGTTGGAGTCAAACAAACATATATAGCATCTTATAGTAAGGTAGTAAGAGGATCCCAACAATTCCTAACATCAGTTCCCAAGAGTGTCGTTTTGGGAATCAACAGCGGATAACCACCGCTCAACAATTCCCTATTCCGCTCCCAATTCAATACAACCAGATTTGGTCGCCAGATTTGCGCCCCATGCCTGCACTCCCACCCTGGAATTTGAGCGCAAAAACGACGATCCACACAACAAATTTCAGTCGTCCCGCATCACTAAACAATTTATTTTTGTTTCTTATCAGAAGGAAGCTAGCGGGACTAATTCTGAACAATCTGAACAAGGCGATAAAGGGTTAATAAATGTGACACGGCTTAACTCACCATTGCATTCTAATTCCTCATCCTAATTTTAATATCACTTGTGAAAGCAATGTTTGTAATCCCTAGGTATTAAGAATGGAACTTGAACGGGCGAGGCTCAGATATGAGTTTGCTTGCTCTGTTGTTCCTTTCTAGCATAATCCATGACCATTGCAGAAAAGTTCATAAAATCTTTTGCGAAATATCCTAAAATTTGCAATCTCTCGTCAACAATCTACATAGTCACCCAAGCATATATAAATAAATAATGCGTATGTGTATCAAAACCCTATATATACATATGCTCATCATTCTCAAATATCAACCCAAGCCAAACGAGACATAAATCAGTCTCACCAACATGTACACCACCAAGCCGCTCTCCCTTTTGAAGGGCCACCCGTGGGGGAGTCCGAGGCGCTGCCGGAGTGTCCAAACTCCGGCTACCTCGTCGTGAAGCCGGCGCTAACAAAGATGGCGAGCACGACAAGTTCATTGATTGGTGGATCACGCGCATCTTCCGCCGTGCCAACGAGACGTGCGTGCAAGATCTTCCGTTCCCGCAGAACCGCGTGCTCAGGCTGGTGAACGTACAGGGTGACTTCGATGGCGGCAGACGGATCGCCTTCGAAGACTTGGTCGTGTTCGTGCCC
>JAAXCT010002001.1:0-103427 GCA_012490785.1 Eragrostis nindensis
TATGAATGAACATCGGGGGACGGGGTACAAGCGCCGCGGAGTGTACTGGATATGTCAATACAGAACTGAATGAAACCGGTGCATTCGTGCTTCACTTGCCGCGCTTCAGATCAAACACAACGCATGCGTCTGCAGCTGTTTTCATCTGTATTCAGGAGGTTACATATGGATGTCAAAGTTTTGACCTTTATACTACCTACATAATTTTAAGAGCCATGTACAATGTGCAACTGTTCTAGCACCTATATACAGACCGTCCTAAAATTTGGAAATGATGACAGTTCGCGGCTAATACTAGTCACGGTTAATCAATCACACCAGCAGCCTCTTTTAACTTCTTTTTTAATCTACTCCCTCCAACTTTTTTCTTGACATTCAGACAATGCCTTAAGTTCAAATTTGCACTAATTCTTGTCTTAACATCAATGTTAGAAGTAATCCTTGTGTTTCTGGAATATAGTGGAATAAGCTGGTATAGTGTATCCGGAGTCGTGTAGAGTGTATTCCTAAACTAGTAGAAGTGGTACTCTAGCAAACCGACCTACTGTAGCTGTAGATGGCACTTTGTGGAACTTAGGAGAAGTAGCAGCCAGCCCCTGCTATGTACTATAAATAGCACCTAGTGTGGAATGTAATGGGAGAGCCTCACTTGCTAGCTGCTGTCCAGCACCCTCCTGAGAACTAACAGTCAATAAAAAAACAGAGGGAGTATATCGAGATGTATGTACTCGTGTAATGCCGAGACTCTAGCCACAAACATGCAAGTGTGCAAATAACAGTAAGCTGCAGGGAAATACAAGTGAGCATACCTGGATGATATTGGTAACTTGTTTCACTGCCCACCCGACTAGAGTTGAAATAAACACGAACACAATGAGCGGACTTTGCTTCAGGACACCTCTGCATACCTGTTAAAGAGTTCATATAGAAACGTCACATGCAAAGCAATTCACGTGTCATAGAGAAAGAAAATTACAGAAATGATGCCATCTTACAGTTAGCAAGCTTGTTGACTTCTCATCAGCAAAGAGAAAGAGGACAATATATAGAACCTATAAATTCAGGAAAAGAAATAGTTAGGGGTTTGACACAGAAAAGTTGCTGAATGGGTAGAGATGTATTTATTCCACTATGCATTTCACTGTTAAGTTTTTTTAAAATTTGCATATTATTAATAGTGCACAACTGGGTCGCAAAACCTGAGGATAGTATCAAGTATGAACCCATCACATACCTCACAAGAAACACAACAGAAGGCCATGAATGGCCTGTATCCGTAATACAATTTCAAAAGCCAGTTGCCTGTGTGCTTTACATCCTTGTGGCTAGTCTTACCTGATAAGAAAGAACTAGAGCCAAAAAATTATATGCATTAGATAGTTAGCAAGTAATAGAGAAGAAGATATTCATTTTGAACGTGGACAACTCTTCCACAATGGGCATACAACATATGCATTATTAAACCATCGAGTAATTCTTCAAAATTATGATGGTACTTTGATTTATTCCATTATAGGTACCTTTGAAAACACGATAGTGCTATACATCCGGTTCGTTCTGAAATTATCTGATAATTAATCTCATTCTATGAATCAGCATCAACATTCGGAGCTGTGTTGGAATTACTGAACAAAATGTCAGTAATTATTGAAATTACTGAACAAAATGTCATGATTTTTACTGAGCGCGATTATCGAACGTCAATTACTGAACATTTTAACATAGTCGTCACACTCGCCACTCGGTTCAGTAATTCATGACCGTTTTCTTTCAATAAAAATTACTGGTGTAGAATAACTATTCTACACCTAGGGTGCTGAATAGCATTTGTATATATACGTATATATATATGTTAAATTGCAGGAACAGACAAAAGAGATAACTAACCTGTACATTTGAAACCAATGGCTCGTAATATCCAATCCAAGTAGCATCAAGAATACTAAGCCAGGTCTGTAAAAATTTTATGCAAGTTCAAAATTGTACCAGGCACCGAGATTCAAGATAAATAAATACAAGAAGTTTTGTTTCCTTACCTGTAAAACTGTGAGAGAAGAGCCAACAAACAAGCCGTGCTAACCCTGAAGAAGAACGTGAGCTTTGAAATTATTTCAAGCTGCAGAACTTATTCACCCTGCATATCCTGAATTTAGAAATTTATTCAAAGAATACCTATCTGTTACCATGTCCAACACAGCTCCGAATGTTGATGCTGATTCATAGAATGAGATTAATTATCAGATAATTTCAGAACGAACCGGATAGCTATATACTAGGAGAAAAAATGTGGCCAACACTTTAGCATAACCTTTTTTGTAAATTCTTAGAAAATAAAACACAACGAGACTTCATTCTATAAAGTAAAGTTAGATGATTCGAGCACAGAAAAATTTGAATTATTAGTTTATTACCTTGATTAAACTTCCGTGCAAACCAACATCCACGCCATCAAGGACAAAGCTGATATTTTGCAAGGATATTAGATTCATATACAAGAAGTGCTTGTGTATTAAATTGAACACAAGTAGCCTGCATACAAACTTATGACACTCCACCTGAAGAAGTAGAGGATGGCAAAGAGTGCCCTGTTGGAGTAGCAGACAGCAAATGCAATGAAATTTATGACGATCCTGAAATAACCTGCATGATAACAATTCAAAAAATGTTGTAACATAGTTTCCACTTTCTATCAACATTTTAAAGCAGTGCAAATAAGTTGGTCAAAGAATACAATATATTACGTTGTTAGAATATTTTTTTCCCAATTCTTGGTGTCATTGGTATCAGCAGCAAAGTGACCACAAAACTACAATATAGATTATGTCTTGATATTGATACCAGAGATAGAATGAAGTGACCGCAGAGTAAATGACAGGAAGTAGGCTATGTTACATGTCATCAATAGAACTATCCAGTCAGAAATCAATTTATCAATGTGAATAAGTTAGGAAACAGCAGTAAACATGTGACCATCCAGACGCTTACCAATGATATTAGGGATGTAAAGATAAACTGACGGCATTTTTCCAGCAGGCGGCTGTGTCTTGGCAGATCAAAAGTAATTAAGTGCCTGAAGGCAGTAGGTTCCTCCTTTAAATTAATGGCAATAGTATATTTTTGGGGGATTCCTGTAAGATAAGCATACAGTTCACATAATGATCCAGAATACAAGGAAATTTCACTACTACCAAATAGATAGAATAGGTTTATGGCATAAGAACAATAGAGCCTCATCTTCAACATATAGGAAGGCACTATCAGCATGTTTACAAACGAAGATTCATGGTTTCAAGCCCCAAGTCAATGGTTCTCCAACAAAAGGGGGTAGAACAGTTGGAGATAAAAGTGCAAACAAGTATGGTGCCTACAGGACAATAGTGTGAGGAACCACAGTATGTAGATTCTAAATAGTGAGCAAATTAATCGGAAATTTGAATCTGGAGAGCTAGGCCACTAGCAGGGAGGCTGACATATCATTACAAACAGGACTCTGCATAACTAAACCATTGCATTTTTTTTAGGTAACTTTAAAGAGCAACCACACAATGCCTTCAAGCCGGTTAAACTCATGGTCTCTGTACCATACCATGGAGTAGACTCAACAAAAATACAAAATTGGGCCCGTCCATTCGAGAAAAACAAAATGGAGGAACACACGATTATAGCGAATCCTGTTCGAACATATCACATAAACTATCCATGTAACAAAGTAAATTTCACCCGAAATTTCTAGGAGGAGCTAGTAGAAATCACATGAAACCCAACATTTTTACTAGCCAAGGCACTAATTCAACTATTAGAACGCACCGGGAATCGCCCTTGCTTCAGCCGCAAACGGCTAGCCGTGGATGGGGGCACGGTCACCTGGATGCCGGCGAAGGTAGTCCGGCGCCGGCTCCGAAGTCGGGCACTGGGAGGCAGAGAGCCGGCGGCGACAGACAAGCGGCAGAGCGGCGAGGTGGAGATTGCAGAGAAGGATGAAATATCACTGCCCACTTCGGCAGCGCCGGCGGCGGGGGGACTGGAGTGCGGTGGCGGGATGAGGCGTGGATCGGAGGCGACGGAGGAAGAAGAAGCGATTGGGGGCAGACAGGCTATTGTGAAGGTGAGAGGGAATTTTTCTCCTTTTACCTTTTTATTTATTTATTTATGGCAACTTTCTCTTTTTTAATTTTGTAACAGTATAAAATTCCTCATTCTCTGCGTGGTGGGCCCAATTCGTGGGAGCATCTAATTTCACAGCAGTACATCCACCCGAAAGATGTTTTTCAGGAATGCAGATGATGCTGTACAAGAAAAGGAATTGTGGAAATGGTGAGCAAACTGAGCATCCCTTTTTCTTGAGCGAGCAAAATGGTGATCATGGATGATGGCGTGCACAAAAAAGAAATTAGTGGAAACAGCGGGATATCCTTTTTCTTAACGAGCAAAATGGTGATCATCTTGCAAATCAAGAATCTGATTCAAAGGCCTAAAGGTTTCGCTTTACACAAAGAAAAGGGGCACAGCTGATCTCACTTCATATACTTTTGATTAAAATATAACAAATAAAAATTCACAAAAAGTTAATAATAATAATAAAGAAAAAATTGGATAAAAAGGGACCAGGGCCCGGTTGATAGAGCTCAGCTATAAGCCTGTACCAAACATTGTTTTCAGTATTTTGTTGATTCTGTGAAGGGGTTATCTGAAATGAACTAAAGAAGCTGAAAGTTGAAAAAGTAGCTTTTTCTGATTCTGTGAAGTGATTCTCTGTCTGGATTTTAAGAGTTAATACTAGAAAATCACTTTCAGCTAGAATATCAGCTTCTCATAAAAATCACGTTTAGAGAATATCTACCAAATTGTCTCGCAAAAAAAAGAGAATATATACCAAATTGGCCCTAAGTAATATCTTGTCCCACACCAATTCTTGCCGCAAAACTGTTTGAAAATTCAACATTTAGTTTGTTAGCCTGTCAACAATTAGACATTCATTTCGCGTGACTTTCTGAATATAACACCAAGTATTCCTTCAGAACATGACATCCACTCATATTCTTCTGAACATAATATTCCACTCATATTCTTCATTTTTTTTCTCAAACACACAATAGAGTTGTGTATCTTTGCAATATAGGAAAAAGAACGGTCCATACAACAACAACAACAACAACAACAACAATAAAGCCTTTTTATCCCAAGCAAGTTGGGGTATACTACAGATGAAACCTACAGGAACCATTAAGAGAGGCAAAACCAACAAGAGAAGCAAACCAACAAGAGGTGAAAACCAACCAAAAAAGAAAGGGCAAAACAGGGTAAAAAGAGAAAGAAGAGGGAAAAAAGGTGAAAAAGGAAAAAACCAAAGGGCCAAAAATAGGGAAAATCAAGGTTCCGGCACATGGATTGCTTGCTTCCACTCTTTCCTATCCATGGCTAGTTCCTCAGCAATATTCCAATCCTTTAGGTCCCTTTTCACCGATTCTGCCCATGTCAAAGTTGATCGACCTCTGTCTCTCTTTATATTTTCGGGACGTTGTATTATCCCACTACGTACAGGCGCCTCCTCCGGTCTTCGTTGCATATGTCCAAACTATCTCAAGCAATGTTGTATAATCTTTTCCTCAATTGGTGCCACTCCTAATCTCTCACGTATGTCGTCATTCCGGACTCGATCCCTTCTTGTGTGGCCACATATCCATCGCAACATACGCATCTCTGCTACACTTAGTTGCTGGATATGTCGTCAAAAAAACTCATGCTAGCTAGAACCAGACTAACAAGGATTGTCCAGCAAAAACAAAAAGATCGACTCACAGGTACATTTCAGCTATCCTACTATCCACAAGATCAATGATATTAGGGGTATAAATCCATGCTGCAAGAGCAGACGTGGGAATCGTTCTAGTGGGAACTTCAAAAGAGTAGTCTTCACAACCAGTTTCTTTCTCCTTTTTTTTTCCGGAAAGCAGAGTGTTTACAGTCCAAATGAAGATAATACTAGCCAGTATTTTTAGGGAGCCATTTAGAAAATAATTTTTTATTGACTTACCAATACTACTGCAGTCGTATGTATGTCAGGGGTGAACCATAACAAGCATGGCGTCTAAATTGAATCTCTATATGCCCACTGTACCTATATGTAATGAACATGTAGTGCAATTGACGCCAAGAAATTTAATTTCCAAAGTGGGTAAGTATATAACAAAACTGCAAATTCCTCCATTATACAGAAACTGCAAATCCTCCATTATCCCACTTAGAGCTGAACAACTTATTGGACATCTTATATATACTCGTACCACCATGCATGACATCTGCCGCAGCTAGCCGCCTACAGAAACTTCCGTGAATCCAGGCATGAACGACCGTGTCAGTGTGGAGACATGCATGACACTGCGGCTCAAAGAAACAACGGATTTTACAAGGGCTCGGCAGGATGGATGGACGCATGGTGCTCGGCCGGTTTCAGCAGCAGGCGCGCGGCGGCAGCAGCTTGCACTTACTACATGATGGCGCAGGCGCCGTACGGCGGCGGGCTATCGTCGCAGACGACCATCGGGTACGGCATGTACGGCGGCGGGTAGCCGTGGCAGTAGCACGACGGCCACGTCGGGCACTGGCACGCCGGCGGCGGTTTCGGTGGCTCGGGCTTCGGCGGCGGCGGTGCTGGCGCCGGCTCCGGCGGCTTGGCGTGGCACTGGCAGTACGGTGGCGGGCAGCTGCACGGCCACGCTGGGTACGGGTAAGGGTAAGGCACGAGCTTGCATGGAGCCGGCTCTGGCTCGGGCTTGGGTTCAGGTTTGGGCTCGGGCTTGGGTTCTGGTTTGGGCTGGGGGCATTGGCAGTACGGCGGGAGGCAGCTGCACGGCCACCCGGGCTGCGGCGGGCACGGGTACGGGTAAGGTATGAGCTTGCACGGCGGTGGCTCCGGCTTGGGCTTGGGTTCAGGCTTGGGGTCGGGCTTGGGCGGCGGAGGCGGCGGCGGCTTGGCGACCTCGATGTTCTTGATGATCCGGCCGGCCTTGCAGCAGAGCTTGCAGGAGAGCTTGTCGGCGTCGAAGGGCCCCGACACCAGCACCTTGTCCTTCTCGTACACGATCTTCTCGATCACGAACTCCCCACGCTCTGCAAAGGTACGTAACCAGGCATGAGAGGAGCTAGATCGATCGTGTCGAGCAGAACATGAACTAAGGGTGGTAGATAGTAAGTAGCAGCTGCCAACTGTAGAACATACCTTGGATGCTACAGAGGACCTTCTGCATCTTGCTGCTGCAGCGGCAGCACTCGGGATCCACAGTGATGATCAGCGTCGGCATCCCTGCAAGTCTGCAACACGAGACAGAAGGATGCAAATTTATTAAGCATGTCCACGAATTAACCAACGAATACGTAGCGCTGAGCAAAAAGCGCTTGGCGGGATCTCACCTTAATTCGCAAGGTAGTCCTTGAGAAATGCAGGTGCCTTTGCCGAGCAGCTAGACAGCAGGTTAGGAGACTGTCGCCGCTCGATCAGTGAGGCTGCATCTTGTTATAACGACGACACTGCTTGGAGTCTACAGCTAGCGCTACCAGCAGGTGAGAGATACACTGTAGCAAAATATCTGTACTGCGATACCGTGGCGAATGAAATTGAAGACTCTTCAGTTCAGCTGCAACATTATATTCATCCAGACGAGACGGCGGTAGCATCAGTATTTGGCGTGGTGATCACGTCCGAGCGGTTCGGGGCCTTCAATGCCGTCGATCGTCCGAAAACGTGACGCCAAGGCGAAGAAATAAAATCACGATCGACGTCTCGCAGAGCCCGTACACCGTCCATCGATCTGCCACTCGACCGACCGCTAGAATTTCCAATGACCTCGGGTACCTAGCTACGCTATCCGAAGGCTGACGATGCCCAGCCTCTCCGTCGTCGTCGTCCTCTTTTCGAGGAAGTGTTCTTGGTGAAAGGACGATGTGTATGTGCATGGTGTGTGTGTTCCAACTTCCTCCAGGAGCGAATGAGTGAGTAGTAAGGTACTGCGTACCACTAGGGCATATGCACTTGGCCGGCTGTGTGGTCTACGTTCTGTTGGATCACTTTGCTTTTTCGTGGTCTGGTGGTTGTGTTCAATGACCGCCTCCTACTATGACGCTGAAGGTCTCGACCGTGCTCCTTCAAATGGCTATCGATTACTCTTTGATTTGCATTTTGGACTCACGCGGTGGTTGCATGCATCTGTTATTTCAGTGTTAGGCGCTGAGCCATTTGTGTTGAACTGATTGATCAGATGGATATGCCAACACTGTCTCTCGTAGACATTCAAATCATATAGAGTAAATTTAGTTTTACGTTCATTTTGCTATATTTAAGCAAAATATTTATTTCATCATGCTTTGTTTGAAGGTTTTACTGTAAATTATAATAGTAATAAGAAGGAAAAAGTAACAGTAAAGAGAAAAGTGAACGCGGATGCCAAATCATACATGGGGTTCGCTATATTTAAGAAAAGTATTTATTTTATCATGCTTTGTTTCAAGGTTTTACTGTAAATTATAATAGTAATAAGAACTAGAAAAAACTAACACTAAGAGAAAAACGAAGGTGAATGCCAAATCATACATGAGGTTCCATGGTTAACTGCCCAGCCCATCACCAACCATCTCGTGCCATGGAGTAAGATGCCCCGAGCTTCGGGACAATGCACCTTCAGATTCACACAAGTAGCCCAATCGGACGGCATATATGGCTGCGGAACGGTGGGTGGAGCAGACAAGCGTGTAGAGTACATCCATATGTGGCCAAACATGGTTGTTTGTGGTAAATGAGTCTAGATGGATATCTTGAAATGAAAGTTTATCTCAAAATACAATCATGTTTTCAATTTCAGTTAGAACCATGAATCATGTTACTTAGAATTAATGTAAAAAAAAGTAAGATCCCACATTAATTTTCCTAAAAAAAATCAGCATTCCAAATGTGTTGTTTCAACGTTGTTCAATCTCAAGGTGCTGTTTCAACATTGTTGAGCTTGATTGTTGTAGGAAGTGTTGAATCTCACTTTAATAATGTTGAGTTCATATAACGGGCCACATCTTGTGAACGTATTCTTCTTTTGGGTCTTATTAGTGTGAATGGGCTGTGAGTGAACTGAAAAAGTGAAAGTAACCAGGCGTTTGAGGCCGTGATTTGCATTATGCTTGTTGACTGATCACGGGGCACGAAATCATAGTTCTCGTTGAGCTTGCAGGTCACGTCAGCGGCATTCATACGACAGGGAAGAGACTTAGCTGATCACGAACACGAAGTTTATTGCTCCAAGAGTCTCCAATCATCAAGACGACGACACGATCGAATCACAACAGGCACATCACCATCACAACACATGCACACACGCATCTTGTAAATAGATAGACGGCCATATATCACAGTAGCACACACGCACACGAACACATCGGCCTGCGACGAAGCAGACGCGAGTGAGCCATGTTGGTTATTCGACAGAGGCGGAGTGTAACACCCCAAAATTTAAAGCAAAATCAAAAGGAATAAAAAATCGCTCCAAATTTAAAATTTTGTTCCGCTCTTACCTTGTCACGAATTTTCAAAACAAAACTCACTAAAATGATTCAACCTAGTTTGGATCTGAGAATTTATAAATGTTAAAACTCGTGCTCAAGTGCTTGTTCTCATTTAAAATCCACTAAAAATTTGAACCTTTTTGAATTTCCAACAAATAAAACTGAAGCAGATTAATTCTCAAGTCAACTTTTCAAATTTTTGAATTTGAAAACTTGCATAAAACTCATCATATGCATTTCTGAATTTATTTAGCTTTATTTTGAGTGTTGTTTGTCTTTCGTTTTTGTTCGAATTTGAAATTCTTTCAAATTCGAATCCCAGAAAAAGGAAAGCCTTTTCCCCTCCCGCTTCTCCTTTGGACCTCATCTCTCAGTCGGCCCGGTCCAAATCTTTCTCCCTTTTTCTTTTCTGAAATCCGCCGTGGGCCGCGCCCTTCTCCCTTTTCCCTTAACCGGCCCAGCTTCTCTTCTCCTTCCCTCCGGCCCAGCTTCACCGCCCGGCCCAGCAGCAGCCCGCCTCCACCTTCTCCTCCTCTCTCCTCCCGACAAGGCTGCCGCCGCCCATGCCGCCGCCACGTGAAGCTTGCCGTCCCGTCGCGTCGTTCACGTGGAGCTCCGCCGTCCTGTCATCTCCGCTCCCCTGTAGCCATCCCCCGCACTCGTCATCGCACATGGCCGCCCGTCCTCTCCTCTGGCAAGCCATCGCATCGGCACTCGTCGTCGCACATGACCGGAGCCGCGACCGAGCCGCTCTCCTCTCCCTCGGTCTCTCTCTCGCCCTTCTGCCTATAAAAACTGGTGCGCGACGATCTCCTCTCCCTTTCCCAACTCACAGTTTCCCTCCTCGACCACCACCGAGCTCCAATCGGAGCTTTTCCCCCAATCTTCCCCAACTCCGGCGACGCCCGATTCGCCGCCGACGAGCTCTTTCCTCCCCTCCTCCCTCTCCTTCCTGCTCCGCAGTCCTCCTATGCCTCGCCCGCGCCCCTCCGCGCAGCTCGAAGAGCACTGGGGACGCGCGGACATCCAATCCTAGCCGCGCCGCCGACCGTCGCCGCGCGAGCTCGACGACGGCATCCCTTTTGGCCTCGTCTCGCTCGTCCCGTACGCGCACCAGCTCCGCCTCACCACCGCGCACCTCCACGACCAGCAAGAACTCGACGCGCCGCACTTTTCCTCCTTCTTCGCGGAGCGCCGCCGTCTGCCGTCTTCATCGACGCCGGCCACCCTCCGTCGTCCTCCGCCGCCGTTGAGCCCAGGGTGAGAATCCCCATCCCCTCTTCTCTCTCCCTCACCCCTTCCCTTCCTCTCTTTCCGCTCGCGCACGCCATCCCACCGAGCACCTCCGTCCGCCGCCGCGCGACTTCGTCACCGGCAACACTTCCGTCCGCGTCCGGCCGAGTTGAGCCGCGCCTCGCGTTTCCCTTGCACGCGCGCACCCTTTCGCGCCGGAAAATGCAGCCGCGACCCACTCCCGCGCATATCCCATCCTGCGCCGCCGCCGCCGCCAACTCCGGCGAGCGCGCACCGCCGCACCGCTCACCGCCGTCAACGACATGTACCACCCACGGCTCCGCCTTCGCGCGCGCTACCACCTAGACGTGCTCTCGTCGCCCTTCCGCCTCCCTAGCCGCCGCCGGCGAGCTTCCCGGCGAGCCGCCGCCGCGCGCGCCTTTCCTCCAGTCGCTCTGACCCGGTCGCGCCGCCGTCCGACGTGTCGAGCCACGTCGGCACGCGGGACCCACGCGACCCGGTCGCCTCACCCAGTCAGCACGCCCGGTCCACAGATCCGGCGCACCGTGGACCGCGAACACACACACCCTTCGGTCCACAGGGCCATATACCCGGTCCACAGCACAGTGCGCCCGGTACACTGTGCACTCCGGCCCCACATGTCAGTCTCTATCCACCTTTTTCAATACAAAGATAAATCCTAAAAACCCTGGAAAATCCCGGGCTCTGTACAATTTACAGATAGACCCCTGACCTTTTCAGTAATTCTGTTTAGGTCCTGTCTTTTTACATAAACACCCCCATACTTTTCTGTATTTATCTTTTAGCCCCTGTCTTTTTACACTGAGGTCCCTAAACTTTTCCATAATTACAGATAGGTCCCTGGAACTTTTCTGTAATTACAGATTAGTCCTTAATACTTTTTGTTCTTACAAATAAGTCCCTGGAACCTTTCCGTAATTATACATAAGCCCCTACAATCTTTAAATATCCATATCTTTTCAACCGTAGCTCCGTTTTGAGCGATTCTTGTGCTCACGCGTTCATAGAAACGCGTAGTACCCTTGGTACTAATCTCAAAGCTCTAAATTATATCTACGAGTCATCAATACTCTAAATCCCACACTCTCACCCTAAATCCCTCATACGTCGCCAATCTCGCATGTCACAAATGCTTTTCACTGACCTTAAACTTAACCTATCTTATTGTATCATTCCATATCAAAGTATACAACCTCCGATGTCCTCACCTAGCTCCAACACTAACCAGTTCACCCATCGCTCAACCAATCTTAACCAATGTTGCCACCAACCTCCATCAAGTTCTATCAATTTATTATGCTGCTTTATTTGTATCTGGTATTTCATTGGACTTATTGAAGTTACTATTCATTGCTATTTTAATTGCTATTTATTCTTAATCGGTTAATTAATTGTTTTATTTGCAACCGTGCATCATACCATGCATAATCACGTACACGTACCACGGTCATGCGCTCCGTCCATGACCAATAACTAGTAGCTTAGTCTTAGTAATTAAGTTAGTAGATAATACAATAGCTAATCACCATTAGGTACCATAATCTTTAGGTAAGTAATTAAAGTGACACACCTTACACTTGTACCTGTGTCGCATGAACCTTCATATAGGTTACGACCTATATGAAGACTTAGTGCCACAAAGGTACAAAGAACACGTGCACACACTGCCCCCACCTTCACGTACACTCATGCACTTCTCATCTGTTTAGCATCTCTCATTTACATTAAAAGCCATAGTACTTGATGCATCACTCCTAATAGTATTAGGATAATAAAATCTTCCTAAAGTAAAACTTATTGCATCATACATGATCTATGCCTCTTAACCTTCATTGATGTTCTATCGATTCTTATTGGAGTTTAGTTGGATCTTACTTGGCTTTTTCGATCTTTATTTCTTTTGCGGTAGTTTGTTTATACGTTGTGTTCCTATACGCTAGCTTACACGAGATTCGAGGAAGCCAGAAGAATTCAAGGAAGATCAAGAAGATCCAAGCTGCAAGGACGAGCCGAAGGATCCGAGCCCAAGGACGAGTCAGAAGATACAAGCTTTTAGGAAGGACTTGAAGATATCGACTTCGACAGAAGAATCTGAAGACCAAGTATTGGAAGATTAGGATAGCGGTTTCAGGCAAGCTCTACTTCTCCTTGATCATGATTGAACCTACTGTTTTCGCAATGCACCTATATGGCCTACTCTCGTATTATGCATTACTTGTTATTTTACTGCTTGTGTAGCTATGATCCTACTTGCTTATTGATATTGATGTCTGTTACTCAAGACGTTAATATCTTAATCCTTGTTCACCCTTGTTTACCTGTCACCTTGATAACCCTAGGATAGTTCCATCATTTCTATGATGGTACAATCACCTTGCTACTAGATATGCTTAGGACCCCGCAATGTTTCTACATTGCCACACCTTCTCACATACTATGTTTTACAACTGTGTTAAATGAGTTTGGTGGTGTGTGTAATACTTGGGTTGGGAGTAGCACAACTGTGTTAGGTGATGATGATGGTGACGGTGATGATGGGATGGGTTGGATTGCGGGCAAGGCCACTAGTGAGATGTTGATGGTATGATAGTCCCCTAGTGTGGGAGATCTGGTGCTTGCCCGGCCACATAAGGACCGGTTCTGACGCCCGTTAACATAATGATTTCTCGTACAACCACGGAACCTGTATGGGAAGGACTTACCCTACCTTCTTGGTACTCTTGCATTTCCATCTGGAGGCCGGTAGAGGCAACGGAAGCTCAGGAACAGGCCCGGGAAACGTACCCGTGGTCCGGTTGCGGAACCCGCTGTCTGTCTCGGGAACCCATTGTCGGTACATGGGAAAGCCGCCCGTCCTGTTGTGTGTCTCAGGATCCTGCAAGTTAATGCAGGAGCACGACGTACCTGTTATAGGTGTTGTGCCGTAGTGTGACATTTCAAGTCACAAGCCCCTGAGTATGATTCCGTGGTGGACATGTGAGACTACTCGGAGAAGATGGACTAAGCGTTGCGTACCCCTTGCAAAGGGTGCGTAGCCCGTGGGAAAAGATGTACAACCTCTGCAGAGTGTAAAATTCATCCGGATGGACGTTGTCACGGCATATGACACATTATTGTGGCGCACGTTGGATTAGCCACCTCTCTTATCCCTTGGAGTGTGAGTGGGTTGTAGTCAACCCGTGTTTTGGAAGTGATGGCATGGATGCCGGGTCGGTATGACCATTGAGGTCAGAAGGCCCAACTAAAACTTGGGAACTGGCGGGAATGTTTCATACTCCCCCAGGGCCAACCAACTAAAATATTGACAATCAACTCCCTGTTTTAACTATGACTCCTTCACTTGCTTTAGTGAACCCTGCATAAAGCTTGCTTGCTGCAAATGAACCATACAGCCTATTCCTTGCTAAGTCCAAGTATTGCATGTATTTATACCCTTGAGTAGTGTAGGGCTTGCTGAGTACCTTATGTACTCACGCGTTTGCGATTGTTGGTTTAGTAGGAGAAGGCTTCGTAGAAGACGGCGACGATTTGGTTTTCGGTTCTATTTCTCAAGTCTGCTTGTGGTTTTGGGCCAAGATCTTCCGCTGTCTGCTTCACCTTTAGTTGGTTGGAGGGACTTGGATAGTTATGAATCCTTGTCGCACCACCACTAAGGGTCCTATATCAGGTATTATACTTATTTACCAATTCGAAGTATGCTTTTGATTATCATATCTGTGTTTTGTGCGTATCAGCTACTGATCCAGGGACTGATACAGGATGCACAACATATTCCAGAAATGGGGTATGACAGAGTGGTATCAGAGCGATACTTGACCGTAGAACGAAAACCTAGGATTTGTCACGCTCAAAAAATGACTATTTTCAAAACTAGTTGCAAAATCTTCCGTAATAACCCTTGCTCATCTGTTTAAAAATCCCTTGCTTCTCTCTCGCCAACCTCAAGACAAGAGTTTCATCAGAAGTGTATGTGTACAGGAATGTTCAACCCGTTGGACGACCAAGACTACATGACCATAGAAGTGGAGAACCAATTGTTCCAGGTTTACCGCTTACCGGATGTGGTTCCAAAACAAAACAACAACGGCAATGCCACCAAGGGCTCCAGAAAGCAGAGGACATGTTTCTACTGCCACAAACCCGGACATAAGATCGCCAATTGCCCTTACTACAACTCAATCAATGAAGCAAGAGCTGCAGAGACCAACATGGAAAGTGGCATGCCGCAAGTTCCAGCACAATCTATGGAAATTCAACCTGTGGTACAAGAAAAGCATCAAGTGCAAGAGGTTTGGAATGATAGGGATGGCACCTACCTGATGTCATCGCCTGTCATTGCAAGTGTACTTGGAAGGTTGGCTAATCTGGAAGAGCTAGTGAACAAGAGCAATGAAGAAATCTCTATCATCAAGGAGCTACTACAGCCAAGTGATGCCAGCGAGAGCTGCAGCAAGAAGAGAAAATATGACGTGCAAGGATCAGGTCAAGCCATACATGAGGATCTTAGGAAGCCAAGGTACCTGTTACCTGTTGCACGTTCCATAGGAGAAGCTGCCATTCACCAACCAACCAACATACATCCGTCCTCAAGCAACACAAGTCTGCTAGCAGAAGGTTATGAAAAGGCAACCCAGAGCAACACCAGTGACAACCCGAGACGTTGTTTCCACTGTAAGCAAGAAGGGCACATGCTAGCCAAGTGTCCTCCTACAAGAACGGCCCGTTCAGGCCCAGTCTGGTGCACAAGAGAACTAAGAAGCATGAGTGATGATAGCTGGTAATGAAGACTGAGAAACCTAAGCCTTCAGTGCATGTCAAGTGCACCAATATGCTACCAAGGCCAGAAGAGCCAGCATGAGCTCCCGTAAAGGATAACCCTGGAGACCTGCACCATGACCAGAAGAATGCTATCGCTAGCAGCAATGGCAGTAGCCCTAAAAGCAGTAGTAATAAGTGGTAAAAAGTTGTAATCCTGATAATCTGAGTTGTATCGAGGATGTACTTCTGTTTGTGAGCAATCAAAGTACCAGTGTTGTTATGAAATGATGCCTCGAGCCACCTTCAGAGTCAGAATAGTATGCAAGTTCAAGAAATCAACGTTGTGAAATGCAAGAATCATAACTGCATGTGCTCGGATAACCTCAAACATCAAGTCAATGAAATGCCTCCAATGCAGAGATGTGAACAAAGGTTTTCCTTTACCCGACTAAGTCATATGACCCCTTCGATTCTTTTGGTCAATGGACTATTAGTCGAGTTTTGAAGACAATCAAAGATCGATAGTCCAAATACCCTGAAGCTTTAAAACCTCGTTCTTAGTACGCCTACACATGAGACCGCAACAAATAAATCACGTTGTCTGTGTGATTCGATGATCTTGTTGATTTTGGCTCTTTATTCTTCTATGATTGTGTGCTCTTAATCGAACTAATTAAATAGCATAATAACAATAACAGCAGTTTGAGAGCTAGAATCGCAGCTTAACAACAGCCTAAAGCCAAAACCCTTCCCTAGTCCCTGCCTAAATCTCCGCTGTTGAAACCAGGATGCCGCCAAAGAAGTCTGCCAGGTTTCAAACCCGCCCGAAGCGCAAGGCAAAAGCACCTGAAGATCATGATCCCGATGGACGAGCCGCAAGAGGTGAAACTAACAAAAGAAAGAAGCCAACAACTCAACAGCATCATGAAGCGAACCAAAGAGGACCCACTGCAGCTCACAACCAGGAAACTGAGTCAGGTCACCATGACGATGAAGAAACTAACCAAGAGACAGAAAGAAGCGACCACCAGGATAGCAATGAAGTGCCTCCACCATCACCGCCACCGGTCAACCTCACAGAAGTGATGGCCAGACAGACTCAACTCTTGGAATTAATTTCTCAGGAACAACAGAACAGTCATGAAATCAGTTCTAAGATATCAGAATTTATGAAGCTCAGGCCACCTGTCTACGACAGCACTGATGATGACCCCTTAGCTGCTGATGTTTGGCTCAAAGGTGTTACCAAGAAGCTTGATGTAATCGCAGCCAATGATAGAGAGAAAGTACTGTTATCTACTCATCAACTAGTTGGAGTTGCTGCAGAATGGTGGGATAACTTCAAGGAAACAGTTGCAGAGCCAGATGGTATTACATGGGATGATTTCCAACAAGCTTTTCGTGAATACCATATCCCCACCGGAATCATGGACATAAAGGCAGATGAATTCCGAACCCTTAAGCAAGAAGCTATGACAGTGAATGAGTACATTCGGAAGTTTACAAAGTTGGCCAGATACGCCCCAGATGAGATCAACACTGATCAGAAGAAGCAAAACCGTTTCAGAAAAGGTCTTAACCATAACCTGAAAGTGCATCTGGTCACTCACAACTATCCGGACTTCAGCACACTGATGAATAAAGCCATCCTGCTTGAAGAAGCACTGATAGATCAAGAAAATGACAAAATCCACGAGACCCAGTCATGTGAGCTGAAAGAGAAATCTGAAGTACATGAATGGGAATCTCCCCAGAGGCAAGAAAATCAAAAGAAGAACAGAAAGAAGAAGAAGAGCAAGAAGAAGAAGATAGGCGTGAAACCTTCTGGTTGTAAAGGGCCGAATAATAAAGGAAAAAGCAGTAACGACAACCCACAGAGAATGAAGGCATCGTGGAGAAATCGAAAGTGCTACCTGTGCCGGAATCGTGGGCACATCGCAGCAGATTGCCCTGGAACTGTTACACATGGAGACAACGAGCGACAATCTCGTTGAAGCGCAAATCTTCAGTGTTCTGAGTTTAGACCTGGAGAATTGGAGAATTTTATGTAATGGTGTTGTAATATAAGCAACCTGTTGTACTCTGTACCTTGGAACATCAATAAAGTGTTGTATCAAGAGTTGTATGGGGATGAAATGTACGGTCTGTCAGTCTGGGATAAGAATAGACTTCCAGCTACACTAATGGAGATGTATTTACCTTCCGAGTCTGATAAAAGTCTTTAAGTAAACCCACCTTTAAGGATAATTTGGAAATAAAGGCATTTGGAAAAGCCACCCATGGAACAATGAGAAACGCCTTAATCTTCTGGATAAGATAAACAGAGCAAGAATCGAAAAGCTATCCTTACCGCAAGTTGAAATCTTTTAAGTGGGGTAGGACCCCACGTGCAATCCTGAAGAAAGGACCTTGCTACATCATCCGCGGAACCAAAGACCTAAGACGAAGACGAAGAGAATCTACTAGCAACACCCACAACGTCATGAAGCCTTCGTCGAAATTTTGAATGTTACCACCGCCAAGCAAGAAGATGCAAGAGAAGTTCAACGCCACCCGGAAGAACGTTTGAATCTCGAGGACGAGATTCCTTTTAAGTGGGGTAGATCTGTAACACCCCAAAATTTAAAGCAAAATCAAAAGGAATAAAAAATCGCTCCAAATTTAAAATTTTGTTCCGCTCTTACCTTGTCACGAATTTTCAAAACAAAATTCACTAAAATGATTCAACCTAGTTTGGATCTGAGAATTTATAAATGTTAAACTCGTGCTCAAGTGCTTGTTCTCATTTAAAATCCACTAAAAATTTGAACCTTTTTGAATTTCCAACAAATAAAACTGAAGCAGATTAATTCTCAAGTCAACTTTTCAAAATTTGAATTTAAACTTGCATAAAACTCATCATATGCATTTCTGAATTTATTTAGCTTTATTTTGAGTGTTTGTTTGTCTTTCGTTTTTGTTCGAATTTGAAATTCTTTCAAATTCGAATCCCAGAAAAAGGAAAGCCTTTTCCCCTCCCGCTTCTCCTTTGGACCTCATCTCTCAGTCGGCCCGGTCCAAATCTTTCTCCCTTTTTCTTTTCTGAAATCCGCCGTGGGCCGCGCCCTTCTCCCTTTTCCCTTAGCCGGCCCAGCTTCTCTTCTCCTTCCCTCCGGCCCAGCTTCACCGCCCGGCCCAGCAGCAGCCCGCCTCCACCTTCTCCTCCTCTCTCCTCCCGACAAGGCTGCCGCCGCCCATGCCGCCGCCACGTGAAGCTTGCCGTCCCGTCGCGTCGTTCACGTGGAGCTCCGCCGTCCTGTCATCTCCGCTCCCCTGTAGCCATACCCCCGCACTCGTCATCGCACATGGCCGCCCGTCCTCTCCTCTGGCAAGCCATCGCATCGGCACTCGTCGTCGCACATGACGGAGCCGCGACCCGAGCCGCTCTCCTCTCCCTCGGTCTCTCTCTCGCCCTTCTGCCTATAAAACTGGTGCGCGACGATCTCCTCTCCTTTCCAACTCACAGTTTCCCTCCTCGAGCACCACGCAGCTCCAATCGGAGCTTTTCCCCCAATCTTCCCCAACTCCGGCGACGCCCGATTCGCCGCCGACGAGCTCTTTCCTCCCCTCCTCCCTCTCCTTCCTGCTCCGCAGTCCTCCTATGCCTCGCCCGCGCCCCTCCGCGCAGCTCGAAGAGCACTGGGGACGCGCGGACATCCAATCCTAGCCGCGCCGCCGACCGTCGCCGCGCGAGCTCGACGACGGCATCCCTTTTGGCCTCGTCTCGCTCGTCCCGTACGCGCACCAGCTCCGCCTCACCACCGCGCACCTCCACGACCAGCAAGAACTCGACGCGCCGCACTTTTCCTCCTTCTTCGCGGAGCGCCGCCGTCTGCCGTCTTCATCGACGCCGGCCACCCTCCGTCGTCCTCCGCCGCCGTTGAGCCCAGGGTGAGAATCCCCATCCCTCTTCTCTCTCCCTCACCCCTTCCCTTCCTCTCTTTCCGCTCGCGCACGCCATCCCACCGAGCACCTCCGTCCGCCGCCGCGCGACTTCGTCACCGGCAAAACTTCCGCCCGCGTCCGGCCGAGTTGAGCCGCGCCTCGCGTTCCCCTTGCACGCGCGCACCCTTCGCGCCGGAAAATGCAGCCGCGACCCACTCCCGCGCATATCCCATCCTGCGCCGCCGCCGCCGCCAACTCCGGCGAGCGCGCACCGCCGCACCGCTCACCGCCGTCAACGACATGTACCACCCACGGCTCCGCCTTCGCGCGCGCTACCA
Source organism: Eragrostis nindensis (assembly GCA_012490785.1). Classification (NCBI taxonomy): domain Eukaryota; kingdom Viridiplantae; phylum Streptophyta; class Magnoliopsida; order Poales; family Poaceae; genus Eragrostis; species Eragrostis nindensis. The sequence continues at coordinate 19,842 of JAAXCT010002001.1, forward strand.
CCTAGACGTGCTCTCGTCGCCCTTCCGCCTCCCTAGCCGCCGCCGGCGAGCTTCCCGGCGAGCCGCCGCCGCGCGCGCCTTTCCTCCAGTCGCTCAGACCCGGTCGCGCCGCGTCCGACGTGTCGAGCCACGTCGGCACGCGGGACCCACGCGACCCGGTCGCCTCACCCAGTCAGCACGCCGGTCCACAGATCCGGCGCACCGTGGACCGCGAACACACACACCCTTCGGTCCACAGGGCCATATACCCGGTCCACAGCACAGTGCGCCCGGTACACTGTGCACTCCGGCCCCACATGTCAGTCTCTATCCACCTTTTTCAATACAAAGATAAATCCTAAAAACCCTGGAAAATCCCGGGCTCTGTACAATTTACAGATAGACCCCTGACCTTTTCAGTAATTCTGTTTAGGTCCTGTCTTTTTACATAAACACCCCCATACTTTTCTGTATTTATCTTTTAGCCCCTGTCTTTTTACACTGAGGTCCCTAAACTTTTCCATAATTACAGATAGGTCCCTGGAACTTTTCTGTAATTACAGATTAGTCCTTAATACTTTTTGTTCTTACAAATAAGTCCCTGGAACCTTTCCGTAATTATACATAAGCCCCTACAATCTTTAAATATCCATATCTTTTCAACCGTAGCTCCGTTTTGAGCGATTCTTGTGCTCACGCGTTCATAGAAACGCGTAGTACCCTTTGGTACTAATCTCAAAGCTCTAAATTATATCTACGAGTCATCAATACTCTAAATCCCACACTCTCACCCTAAATCCCTCATACGTCGCCAATCTCGCATGTCACAAATGCTTTTCACTGACCTTAAACTTAACCTATCTTATTGTATCATTCCATATCAAAGTATACAACCTCCGATGTCCTCACCTAGCTCCAACACTAACCAGTTCACCCATCGCTCAACCAATCTTAACCAATGTTGCCACCAACCTCCATCAAGTTCTATCAATTTATTATGCTGCTTTATTTGTATCTGGTATTTCATTGGACTTAATGAAGTTACTATTCATTGCTATTTTAATTACTATTTATTCTTAATCGGTTAATTAATTGTTTTATTTGCAACCGTGCATCATACCATGCATAATCACGAACACGTACCACGGTCATGCGCTCCGTCCATGACCAATAACTAGTAGCTTAGTCTTAGTAATTAAGTTAGTAGATAATACAATAGTTAATCACCATTAGGTACCATAATCTTTAGGTAAGTAATTAAAGTGACACACCTTACACTTGTACCTGTGTCGCATGAACCTTCATATAGGTTGCGACCTATATGAAGACTTAGTGCCACAAAGGTACAAAGAACACGTGCATACACTATCTCCACCTTCACGTACACTCATGCTTTCTCTGTTTAGCATCTCTCATTTACATTAAAAGCCATAGTACTTGATGCATCACTCCTAATAGTATTAGGATATAAAATCTTCCTAAAGTAAAACTTATTGCATCATACATGATCTATGCCTCTTAACCTTCATTGATGTTCTATCGATTCTTATTGGAGTTTAATTGGATCTTACTTGGCTTTTTCGATCTTTATTTCTTTTGCGGTAGTTTGTTTATACGTTGTGTTCCTATACGCTAGCTTACACGAGATTCGAGGAAGCCAGAGAATTCAAGGAAGATCAAGAAGATCCAAGCTGCAAGGACGAGCCGAAGGATCCGAGCCCAAGGACGAGTCAGAAGATACAAGCTTTTAGGAAGGACTTGAAGATATCGACTTCGACAGAAGAATCTGAAGACCAAGTATTGGAAGATTAGGATAGCGGTTTCAGGCAAGCTCTACTTCTCCTTGATCATGATTGAACCTACTGTTTTCGCAATGCACCTATATGGCCTACTCTCGTATTATGCATTACTTGTTATTTTACTGCTTGTGTAGCTATGATCCTACTTGCTTATTGATATTGATGTCTGTTACTTAAGACGTTAATATCTTAATCCTTGTTCACCCTTGTTTACCTGTCACCTTGATAACCCTAGGATAGTTCCATCATTTCTATGATGGTACAATCACCTTGCTACTAGATATGCTTAGGACCCCGCAATGTTTCTACATTGCCACACCTTCTCACATACTATGTTTTACAACTGTGTTAAATGAGTTTGGTGGTGTGTGTGATACTTGGGTTGGGAGTAGCACAACTGTGTTAGGTGATGATGATGATGACGGTGATGATGGGATGGGTTGGATTGCGGGCAAGGCCACTAGTGAGATGTTGATGGTATGATAGTCCCCTAGTGTGGGAGATCTGGTGCTTGCCCGGCCACATAAGGACCGGTTCTGACGCCCGTTAACATAATGATTTCTCGTACAACCACGGAACCTGTATGGGAAGGACTTACCCTACCTTCTTGGTACTCTTGCATTTCCATCTGGAGGCCGGTAGAGGCAACGGAAGCTCAGGAACAGGCCCGGAAACGTACCCGTGGTCCGGTTGCGGAACCCGCTGTCTGTCTCGGGAACCCATTGTCGGTACATGGGAAAGCCGCCCGTCCTGTTGTGTGTCTCAGGATCCTGCAAGTTAATGCAGGAGCACGACGTACCTGTTATAGGTGTTGTGCCGTAGTGTGACATTTCAAGTCACAAGCCCCTGAGTATGATTCCGTGGTGGACATGTGAGACTACTCGGAGAAGATGGACTAAGCGTTGCGTACCCCCTTGCAAAGGGTGCGTAGCCCGTGGGAAAAGATGTACAACCTCTGCAGAGTGTAAAATTCATCCGGATGGACGTTGTCACGGCATATGACACATTATTGTGGCGCACGTTGGATTAGCCACCTCTCTTATCCCTTGGAGTGTGAGTGGGTTGTAGTCAACCCGTGTTTTGGAAGTGATGGCATGGATGCCGGGTCGGTATGACCATTGAGGTCAGAAGGCCCAACTAAAACTTGGGAACTGGCGGGAATGTTTCATACTCCCCCAGGGCCAACCAACTAAAATATTGACAATCAACTCCCTGTTTTAACTATGACTCCTTCACTTGCTTTAGTGAACCCTGCATAAAGCTTGCTTGCTGCAAATGAACCATACAGCCTATTCCTTGCTAAGTCCAAATATGCATGTATTTATACCCTTGTGTAGTGTAGGGCTTGCTGAGTACCTTATGTACTCACGCGTTTGCGATTGTTGTTTAGTAGGAGAAGGCTTCGTAGAAGACGGCGACGATTTGGTTTTCGGTTCTATTTCTCAAGTCTGCTTGTGGTTTTGGGCCAAGATCTTCCGCTGTCTGCTTCACCTTTAGTTGGTTGGAGGGACTTGGATAGTTATGAATCCTTGTCGCACCACCACTAAGGGTCCTATATCAGGTATTATACTTATTTACCAATTCGAAGTATGCTTTTGATTATCATATCTGTGTTTTGTGCGTATCAGCTACTGATCCAGGGACTGATACAGGATGCACAACATATTCCAGAAGTGGGGTATGACACGGAGCGACGTGCTCCTTTGCCATTAGCACTAGCTGGGAAGAAGCCCCCTCCCTCCACGTCGACGTCTCGTCGTCAACCACCCTGATCCATGTAGAGCTAGCCATGGCCCGAAGGCGTGTTTCAGACGAACGGACAGAGCGAGAGAGGGAGAGGGACCTGGAAGAAAGGCGTGCCTTCCCTTTGCCGATCGCTAGACTTGCCTTGTTTCTTTCTTTCTCCCTCCTCCTGCGCTGATGCGTGCTCAGCGCCGCTGCAATGGCGGGTAATACTGCTCCGCTCGCTGCCGCCTCATCCGCTCGCGCTGCTGATGACAAGAAACGAACGGAATCAGCGCGACGCCAGAGCATGGTGCACCTTCTCCTGCTTTTATAGAGAGATTCTTGCGCCCCGGCTTGGCTGACCGGTCACTCGGTAGGGATCACTCACTCAAAGTGCCCCTGACAATGCGAATGGTCTTATGTGGATCACATAGTTTAAATCGAAAGGTGGGTTCTCGCATATCAACCGCGCCCACTTTTGAGCTTCTCTCTGCTTTTCCCTTTACCCAAAAGCTTAACAGGAGGATCACGATAACCGGTTGCGTGAACATCTGTCGACGAGCAACATCTCTCTCTGTGGCAACACCAATTGTATATTGGTACGTCTCCGAACAGTTTTGCCTTCAGCTGTTGGAGAGAATGTCAACGAAGAACGAACCTCATCCCCTTGTTATTAATTCGTGGTAGACTGGAGGCTGAAGAGAATCTGTTCTGTGCCTGCTAGTCTCTCCCGAAGAACTGGTTTAGAATTGAGAAGAGGGGATATCACACTCTCCGAATAGCGCCGTCAGAGATCTAAACCATTATGTAAAATTTCTCATCCAGCCAAATCAAATTCACAGGATACTACGTGAGTGCTATCCAAGGGATCCACAACTCATCGCTTCCGGTCTCTGGTATCCCAACGGAAGAAGGTACGGAGAATTAGTTTCCCAAAAGGGTGAAACAACTTTCAGAAAAAGAGGCGTGCGCCAATGAGGTCGTCGCCCATCTGCAACAGAAATTCTACATGCACCGATCAATATGGGTGGCACAGAATTCAGATTCAGGTAAAGGCAAAAGTCAGCTGGAGCTCCGTCCACTGATCTAACGATGCGGTAGCGTCGACCAGCACTCACCCAGAAAAGCACCAGTACGTTCTTGCCGCGATCCTGGAGGTGCAGTTTTCTTATGCATGATCAGCATTACTGCAGGGAAACGGCGCTGTCAGCGGTGACTCGGACTCGCCAATCTCACAAGACTGAAGCTTCCCTTACCCAACTCTGATGTGGCGTGCCTAATAACATGCAGTGTGGCGGCTTGCCCAACATCTATCTGGAAATGTAAAGGAAGGCTGTGATTGCTGGATCCAGGCAGTGTGTGATTGAATCCGGTCATCAAGATTGCGCTACATATATAAATGTTCTCGCCGACTGGACAGTTCTCGCTGCGCCTTTTGTAACTATCGTATCATTTCTTTTCCTTCTAACGGTAGCAAGCCAAGAAAGTAACTCTCGCTCATGGAAATTTGTCTGTAATTTGTTTCTCCATTATCTGTACGCGCTGAATTTGCTTGGATCTTCGAGGGAGAAATTTTCTTGGCGAGCAAATTAAGCAAGTGAATGGAGAGCCTTTTCTTCAGAGAAATGCGAATGGAAAGCTATGTTGTTCACGATGAAGAAGACGTGGGTTTCTCGAAAAAAAAAAAGACATGTGAGACCTCCTAAATGAAACTTGAGTGCTTTTATGTCTCGTAACACTCAGCTCAACAACGGCCCATTAAGCTCCTACAATCCATTAACAAATCAACTTATTAAATTGCATTGATCGACGTAGCCCATTGTCAAAATATAATGCACCTATGCACATAGGTATGTTTTTATCAGTTTATATATTTATTTTCATTCAAAAAATTCTAAAACTTGATTCAATATTTTTGGAAATCTAATTCAACTAGGGAGAAAGAATTCAACATTTTATAAAATATGTATAACAATTCATTTAAATTATTGATAAATATATTTGAAATGGTGTGCATCTTTATTTATATTCAACATTTTTTAAATTGTATTTCAACAATTTAGTAAAATTATTTCAATGATTTAGTAAAACTAGTTCAACAATTGTATGGAAATGTTCAAACTATGCATTCTAATCTTGAGCTAGTATGTTTGAAATTTTCGAAATGTAATAAAATATATTTATATCAAATCTCATTTAGTTGCATGAATTATAAACAACACCATAGTTCAAACAATTATGTAAAAGGATGCACAGTTTAGAAGAGAAATGCATTTTAAGACTTGAATTATAATCACGCCCCACCAATCATAGGCTGCCACATGTCAGCTCAACCCCTCCCACCTCTTCCCACCCTCTTTAATCTGTGTCATCTAATTGCGCTTAACACAAATATCAAAGCACTCGAGCTCTATATAAGAAGAAATTTGAAATGATGTTGCTATTCGAGTTGGGTCTTCTTCTTCTTTTTTCTGAGAGAGGATCCGGAATGATTGGTCGTGTTTTATTTTGTTAGGCTGGGCCTTGGCTTCAGCTCGGTCAGATATTCTAGGGAGATTATAAAGAGCCTGAGTCAAATATTTATCTAGAAAAATCATATAACAATGTCTTTACATTTTTATGATAAAGTTTTATCATGCAACAATTGGGAAAGATTACATGATACATGGTTCGCGTTACGTCAATTAGGATATGATTCGGGTTGGGTAAGGTTCGAGCTTAGTGATGGTTGAGGTGGCTCTAGATTGTCGAAGAGCACAGTGGGCGTTGCCAGCAATTGCGTGTAACGAGAACAGTAATGTTGCAGGGCAACATTGCTCCAAAGGATAGAGGGTGCAGGGCATTTGAAATTTGCGGTTTTAATCTAGTTCTGGAAGAAAAGAAAAGACCCCAACATTTGAATGGGATGAAGAAGTTAAACTCGTGGCAGAGCAGTGAATCACAATCGCCCGATTCAAATGGCACCACAAGTCCAGGCTCGCCGCCTCCTCGCCGCCGTCGCCGGCCACCTCTCCCTCCCGGACTCGCGGCCCCATATCCTGTGTCCCCTCCCCACCGCTCTCCTCCTTCTGTTCCGCTCCTCGTTCCGCCTCTCCGTCGCCACCACCAGCCATTCCCTCCCGCTCGACGTCTCCGCCGCCTCCTCGTCCGCCTACCACCTCCCGCTCGCCCTATACCTCCACGCTGTCGTTGTAATCCTCAGCCTCCTCCCATTCCCGCACGTCGCCAACGCGCTCGTTTCCCTCTACTGCTCTACACCAAGAACGCGCTCCCGGACTCGGCGCGCAGGTTGTTCGGGGAAATGCGCGGCCCGGCGTCGTCTCCGACAACGCGTTTGGGCACGGGTACGTCGACTCGAGGAAGGTGGGGTTCATGCCCAACGATGTCGCTTTTGCCGTGCGCGCAGCTCGGGGTACTGGAGAAAGGGCGGGAGGTGGTTGAATATGTCAAACAGAGCAGGCCCCAAGAGGAGCGTGTTCACCTGGAATGTGTCATCGTTGGGCTGGCTGTGCATGGCCATGGCACGGTGGTGCTGGAGATGCCGGGGGACGGAATTTGGCCTTGTGGGCATGGCATCTTCTGCGGGATAGAAATAATTAATGTACCCCGGGAGCTGAAAGCACTACGGATGCATGGCTGACCTGCTTGGTCGGGCTGGACTCAGCAAGGAAGACATGGACATGGTCAGAAAGATGCCCATGGAAGTGGACTCTTATGTGTGATGAAGAAGAGAGATACCTGCAGGTTATGCAGATCATCAATGGGTGGTTCAGTTCAGCTGAAACCAACGGAGGCAATTCAGCAAGACCAAGGGTGCCACAATACCTGATGCAAGTGGTAAGCGGCACACAGCGACAGCAACGACGTTTTGTGGCGGGGATAATCTTGTACTACGCCTGTTGGAATGTGTGGAAGGAGCGGAACCGTAGAATTTTTGAAGGAAAGCAGCTCAAACAGTTGCAAGTGGCATATCTAACCAAGGAGGAAATTGACATATCTTCCACATGGCGCACAAAGAGGATGGCCAAAGCCAGAACCAGTCGGCAAGGCCGCAAGGGCAATTAATTAGGCGATTCAACATCATGGTCAATAAACCATAAGCTCCTGTCAGATAACAGCCGAATCATGCAGTTTGACAAAACATTGTCAGATATAACTACCTATATGGTTATATATGCTCTTAGGTTCAACAAAATACAGCAGCGAGCAAAAAATTATCATGTTTAACCCTACTTAATAATTGAATACGGATAATTTTTAAGAGCATGAGTGTGGACCCCAGCGCTCACCTCCGTCGCCCGTCACTCCTCTGCAGCTACCACCGTCTCTCTTGAATCCTGATCCATGCAGAACTCCCCCACCACTACCACGGTACCACCGCAACCGCTGCCCTCAACCATGGCCATCGCCAACATGTCAGACCTCCGTATGGCCCATTCGCGGTCTTCATTCCACCACCGCGCGTGCGGCCGGTGGCGTCACCACTGCTTCGATGTTCCACTAATTCTAATCCCTATATAGTTCCAGCTATATATCGAATCCAATCAAAAATGATTCCGCTGACGCATCCACAAAATCTCTGCTTGCAAGTACATACTCTCTTTGTTCTTAAATTGATGTCACGTTGACTTTTTGAGTTACGTTTCACCATTTGTCTTATTCAAAAAGTTTTCAAATTATCATATATATTTTGTTATGATTTGTTTTATCACTAAAGAAAATTTAAGCTTAATTTATAGTTTTTAAATTTGAACTAATATTTCTGAATAAGATGAATGGTCAAACGTAACTCAAAAAGTCAACGGCGACATCAGAATGAGGTACGTAATATGGAGCAAAACTGATGAAACAACAAATTAGCAAATTCCTTCATTTCACAGTTTGAGGTGAACACTTTATTGGACATCTTATCATGCATGTGTATATGTACCACCATCAGAGGTGCCTGCTGAAACTAGCGTTACGAACGACCGTACGTGCTACATATATATAGCGTCGACGACATGGCGCCACTGCTCGCGGCTCAAACGGAACAACAGATCGATATATGCGAAGTTACAACGGCTGACGCACGCATGCATGCATTATATTGTGATGAGGAATATAATGAGCTGGTGTGGCGCGCGGTTACATGATAGCGCAGGGCGGTGGTGGGGTGTCATCGCAGATAATCACCGGGGGGCAGTACGGCTTGCAAGGTGGCGGGCAGTAGCCAACAAAGCAGTAGCAGTAGGGTGGAGGGCACTGGCACGCCGGCTTCTGCTTGTCGCGGCAATGGCAGTAGGGTGGAGGGCAGCTGCAGGGCAGCACAGGCTGCGGGCACGGGCTCGGCGGGCACGGGCAGGGTACGAACTTGCATGGATCTGGATCTGGCTTCTTGGGTTCTGGCTTGGGCTGGGCCTTGGCTGGGCACTGGCAGTGCGGCGGGGGGCAGCTGCAGCACGGCCATGTCGGCTGCGGGCACGGCCACGGGTAAGGGCAAGGGTAAGGGCAAAGCTTAATTATGCATTGCTCTGGCTTGGGCTTATCGGTATCGGGAGGCGGCTTGTTGACGACGACGGGAGACGGCTTGACGATCTCGATTTTCTTGATGATCCTGCCGGCCTTGCAGCAGAGCCTGCAAGCGAGCTTCTCGGCGTCGAAGGGCCCCGACACGACCACCTTGTCCTTCTCGTACACGACCTTCTCGATCACGAACTCCCCGCGCTCTGCAGATTAATTATAAGATTCGTCGTACAACATGTCAACATGAACAATACGACAAACTGTATGCATGTATGGACGCACCTCGGATGCAGCAGAGGAGCTTCTGGATCTTGTTGCTGCAGCGGCAGCACTCCGGGTGAACCGTGATGTGAAGCGTCGACATCGATCACTGAAATTAAAAGAAGCAGAACAATATGCAAGCATGAATCAACCCTCCCCAAATAATACGCAAGAGCTGCGCCAGTATTGCTTCCTATACCATATATATGCATGCGACCTCACCTTCGCGAGGCGGTCAAGAAATGCAGGGTGCCTAATTAATATGAGACTGTCACCGATCGATCGATCAGCACTGAGGCTGCATGTTGTTATAACGACTGCACGCTAGCTAAGAGCATCTCCAGCAAAGTCTCTACTTAGGCCCCTACTATATTATTTAGGAGCTTGAGCCAAAAATCAACTTCAGCAGGGACCCTACTTGGGCTCTCATTTTACATGCCCTCTCAAACTCCATCTCTAAACCCCCATTCCTAGGGTCCTCTAATCCTCCCTCTCATTCATGAGTCCCACAATTTTTTTTACTGGGTCTCATACAAAATAGGGTCTTGGGTTAGTTTATTGCTGGAGTTGAAGCCAAATTTTGGGCCCTCATTTTTGCATGTTGGTCTGAAAAATGAAAGTAGAAGTCTTGTTTTGAGGTCGATTGCTGGAGATGCTCTAATAGTCCTACTTACACAGTACTCCAGACGGAGGTGGCGTCAGCATTTGACGTGGCTATTACGTCAGGCCTAGCTAGTGTGATGCTCATACCAAGCGAAATAACCTAGCTAGTGTGGTCTCAACCATACTCATGCTAAGTTGGCAATAAGGTAGTACCGCTAGAGGCCGCGTGCAGTGTGGTGTCTAGCTAGGTTGTTGGTTGCGTGCAGTGTGGTGTCTAGCTAGGTTGTTGGTTCCCTTTGCTTGGTGTGGTGGTGGTGCCAATGCCCGCCAACTATGACGCTGATGGTCTCAACCATACTCGTCTTAGCATAGGAATTATATATGCTGATGATGATTGGTCAGTTGTAACTCACACAAGTGCCCGTGACAATAATGCAAATGGCCCTTGGTCATTACATATAGTTAAATCGAATGGTGGGTTATACGTACCGCATATTATTAATTATTGCTCTCTTTAATTAGAGCAGGATCTAATCATAACCTAATTATGCTGGGCTCAGTGGCCGGAAGACCCAAAACTCTTAGATTTTGTAACAACATGGCAGACGCAAGAAGGCTTTAACGAGCAGGTGATCGATCGGTGAGTGGCCAAACAGAGAGCGGGAGCGCACAAGATTACGAATTTTTGCAAATGATGCATGGGATGCAAATAAAAGAAGATGATCAAGGAGAAATTAGAAGAGTTGGATCAGATAGCTGACAATGTAGGTTTATCAAATGAACAATGGAGGAACTGATGATATTGGCTTAAAAAAGCACTAGGGAGTATCTATGGATACGAAGAACTATGGTTCGGAGCAGAGACTCACAAGTGGCAAGGCCCTCATGCGTTCAGCTGTTGGAGACAGTGTAGACAAACGTCCGCCCTTTTGCTCTCAGACTGGAGGCTGAGGAGAATGTCGTTTTGTGCCCGCTCGTCTAATTTCCTAAAGAAATCCATTATGCAGGTGTTTAATTCAGCCTAACCAAATGGATCTAAAACCCCTCTCCAGTCACCATCGAACAAGGTACGGAGAAGTTTCCCAAAGGATACGCAACTTTCAGGAAATTAAAAAGGCATCAACGATTCCTCAAAAAGGACCCCAGAAAAAGAAACAGAAAAAGAAAGAGGCGTGAAGGAGGCATGTACAACTCACAAATCAGATTCAGTGAAAGGCCAAAGCGAAGCTGCAGGTCAGCTGATGGATGCGCTGGCGTCGACCAGCACTTAATCAAAAAAGCATCAACACAACTTTCAGGAAATTAAAAAGGCGTCAATGATTCCTCAAAACGGACCCCAAAAAAAGAAAAAGAAAAAGAAAGAGGCGTGAAGGAGGCATGTACAACTCAGAAATCAGATTCAGTGAAAGGCCAAAGCTAAGCTGCAGGTCCGCTGATGTACTCACAAGGCTACTGTCAGAATGGAGCTCTCAGCTATGATTTGGACTTACTTGTTATAATAGTAATACTAGATGGAGGAGGAAAGGAAGTTCTAGGAGAACATATCCTAGTCCTACTCTATATGTGGGCAATTTACCAAAGGACTCTCTCTCCTAGTAGGAAAGGAGACCCCCTTACCCCGAGTATAAATAGTGGAGCACCCCATGATGTAATTACACAAGTTTATTCAGAATAATAAAGAGAAGGCTCCACCCTACATTGTGTCTCGCCTCTTGTCTACTTTTGTTGTTGTTCTCTCCCGTCGATAGTGTTATTACAACACGTTATCAGCACGCTCCAGCCCTGAGCGAAGAAGTCGACGACTTGAAGCCGCCGAGTACCAGGAAGTCGCCGCCTCGGGAAGCGTGCCCACCTTGGAACTCGCGCCGACCTCGGGAATCGAACCGCCTCGATTTCCGTGCTCGACGACATCGACGTCCGCGCCAACGCGAAGCTGTTGACGGGGAACTACTACACGAGTCCTGAAGAACTGCATGTATACGCCCTACGCGGTTAAGTCCTTGTTTCTGTCCTACGCGATAGTCCAGTGGATGGTATACATGTTGATGCATCTTGAATCCTAAGGTAAACTCGCTGATCGACCTAGTCGTAGTGTTGATCGCGATGGCTCGTTGCAGCCATGGATCGAAATCCCCTTGCATCTGGCCTCAGTTTTTCTAAACTGAGTTTACCGCATCCCTACACCTAGAACTAGGGATCATCTAGCATTGCATTACACACAGTTGGTGGGGCTGGTAGCCGCCACTGCCGCCGGTGATGCACCACCGCGGTCATGCACAAACCCGACGACTTGCAAGTTGCCGGCACACATACATGCATCACAGCAAGGAATCAGAAAAAAGTAAAAATAAAAGGGATAGGATGAACCCTAACCCTAACCCGACGAGAACTAGAACTCGTCGGAACCCTAACCCTAACCGCCGCATCATGCCGAGCTTGAAGACCGGCCCGTCTCGGATCCAAGTATCCGGTCGGATCCAACCCGCAACGGGCCGAGGTCCAGCCCTAACCCGCCCGGATCCGCGCGGGGCCCGCCGCCCCGTCTTCCTCCTCGCGTGCGCCGTATCGCCGTCGAGTCGCCGACTCCGGCCACTGCAAGGCCGCGGCGACCCGAGGACCACCGGTTCTGGCCGCTGGCGACCGGATCTGCCGGCGGCACCACCCACCGAGGGCCTCCCTCCACCGGATGGAGGGGCCCCGCGCACCGGAGCACGGCGATAACGACTCGCCGTCGTACTTCCCGCCACGCGCCGCCGAATCGGCCGTCGATCCGCTTCCTCGCCTCGCGGGAGCAGTGGCCTGCCGCCACCATGCCTCCGCCTCACCCCACCGCGTCACCGCACGACGCCGCCGCCTCGCGCGCCGCTGGATCTGAGCGCGCGACCACCCGCCACAGCCCGCGCGCCGCAGCACACGGCCACGCGGGCCCTCGCCGTATCCCCGCCAGCAGGCGGAGCTCCTTCGCCTCCATGGCGATGGCCGGCTGCGAGCCGCGCCGTCGCATCGCCCGCGCTGCACCGGGAGAGGAGGAGGAAAGTGAGGGAGAGAGGGACGCGAGTGAGGATAGGGTTTGGAAACCCTAATCCTCCTCCCTCTTATAGCGGCTTGGTAGGCCGGAACGGGCCTTCATGGGCCTAGTAGGCCGGTGCGCCGGCCCATGAGGCCGGCATGTTTCTGAAAAACAAAAGAAAATCGCGAGGAAAATAGAAAGATCGGAAATTTTGCTGAAAACCCCCTGAAATTTGAAGAAATTGCGGCTAGGCTATGAATTCTTGCAGAAAAGCCCCTGAATTTTTCCAGAATAGAACCCGCAGTCCTAATTTTTTGCAAATAGGTCCAAATTGTTCTGAATTTACGATTTGACCTAAAATTTTTGCAAAATAGACCCTGTAGTCTCTGGAAAAGGGTTGAACACTGTTATTTTGCAGATAACACCTTGGGTTTTAGGAAATTTATGTCAGAAACATAATAACTTGCTGTTTTTGCTGTTTGAACCTCCTGTTTGTGCATAATTACTGTGTTCTTGATCTGAAATCATGCATATCATGTATAATGAATTAAAACATGATTAAAATATGCCTTTAATCATAGAAACATGGTTTTAGGTCTTTTCTTCGAGTTTTTGATCGGCTACTTTTTGCATTCTACAAATTGTTTACTAGAAGTAAACCTATGCACTTTCATATGAATATCTTGTAGATATCTCAATTTGTGAAACATGAATTCGATGTGCTTATCTTGAGTGGTTGTTGGTGGTTTCTAAGTACCTCTTTTATATGCCCAAAACCACCAACATCGTACCAGAATCCTCCATATTCTCATCATAATCATGTGTTTTACCTCTAACCTTGATGAATTCCACATGTAGTGTCGTTTTAGTGCTATGTTGCAGAAACAGGTGAAAAGACGACAAAATGGCTCTTATATGAGAAGTATCGACATGAAGCCCGACTCGCCATGCAAGGAGGGCTTCCCACAAGCCCATGGCACCTACAAGACACCTCTGGACGTCCATGGAACCCAACATGCAAGCCCAAGGTCGTGGCCCAATGCCTAAGGATTTCTAGAAGGTTTATCCGGAAGGAAAGATCAATTCGCGCAGTCCAGAAACAACACTGTATTGTCCCGTGGATCTCAAGTTCAAGACGTGCTCTAATGGGAATCCAATGTAAAGGAAAGTTGTAGATCTCGTCGAGAGCTTTCCGGAACACATATGGATTGTCCCGTTTGGATTCTGGAGCTAGGAGATATGGGCCCCGCAAGGAAACCTGCGCAGAGGAGACAGATATTTTGGCATCGCATATTTGGGAACCAAGACGGCCGAATCTGGCGATCCAATGAATACCAAAGTTGTAGATCTTTTTGAGGGCTACGAGATAGAGTCCGAGTTTGCCTCGTTTGGACTCCGGACGGTGGAGATATGACCTATGGAAGGTGGAGCTACGAAAAAGGAAAATCGAGTCCGAACTGGAAACGAGTCGTGCCGATCGGCACACCCTTGGTGCCGACCGGCACCGACTTAGAATTGGTTCTTTTCGCCTCCAAACGCCTCCCCACTGTATATATAACCCATGGGACGCCCTAGGGTTAGAGATCGGCCGCCAGAGGGACAACACAGCTAGTAAGTTTAGAGCCACCGGGGCTTTGCCCCGTTCTTCATGTTCTCTAGTTGTTGATCAAGAACCATCGGTGCTTAAGAGGTGATCCATCAAGGTAGGCCAACTAGATGGTGATGTATCTTGCACTATGTATTATCGAAGTATGGTTGAATATGTGGATGGATGGTTTTGATTATTGATTGCCTGGATTTTATGGTCTTTACATGCACTTGTTCCTACGCTTAGTGACGACTAAGTATTAGGTGCTATCTTAATTGTGGTGGCAATAAGAGGTGAGGGATTCAATCTCTCACTATCTCCATTGTGGTTAAGGTAGCATTGGGATCTTGTAATGCGCCATATTTGCACGTTGCCTCCGTACCTCAACAGCCGCTAATGCATACGCGATGATCCTTGAGGTGATGTGTAGAGTGGGAAGAGGTCACCGATTACGGCGAATTGGTCGTGACAGGGCATTCCGGAAAGGGGCTTCGACCTACCGATCTTCGGTTATCAATAATTGAGTAATCCCGTTTATGATGCTATTTGATTAAGCTTTTTGGTTACGATCTCAACTAGCAGACTTGGCTAACTTACCCCATGACCTAATCAGGTTCCTTAGGCCATTCAAGCAATTTTCGTGCAATTTAGCTCCTGTGCCGATCGGCACACCCCTTGTGCCGACCGGCACAACCCTCATCTTTCACCCTTTTTCATGCTCTTGTATGTGCGATAAGTACTTCATGCTAGGATTGATTTGTTAGACGAAATAGTAAACCCTAAACATGGTTCTCTTGCTGATCCCTGTGGATTCGATATAAACCTTGGAATACTCTGAGGGAAAAAGCTACAATGTACACCGTCCACTTGCGGTATATAAATGGGTGCGTATAAACGACCAACAAGGCTTTTTCTGGCGCCGTTGCCGGGGATCGGCAACTCGAACTTAGGGCGATCTATCTAGTTTATCGAACTAATCCTATATCTTTTTATTGCATATGCCCTGTTTTTCTTTGTTTGTGTGTCCATTGAAAACAGGTACAAGGCTAGGCACACAACCTCCATAGCAGTAGGTGCTAACTTTGTTAGTGGCCCATCATCTGCTATGGAGCCCCTCTCCATGAAAGACTCGCTAGTGCCAATCGGTGCAACGCCCATGCCAATCGGCACCACACTGCTCGAGAGGAGGTACGCTCTTGTGTGTCAATAATTTTTTTTAACTAATGCTCTGCGAAGATTTGGCTTGTTTACAGCAATAGGTAATGGGAGAGAAGATTGAGGGCTATTTACCATGAAGATCGAGGATTTCAATTGATAACATTGAAGGCATGGTGGATAAATTCTTGATCATGAGTTGTTATTCTGTTTGCTGACTTTCCGGAGGTGTGCACGTCAGTACAAACGATTGCACGGCCTACAAATTTGACATTCTGAAAGAGCATCAAGTCTAGTTTCCAACGGTTCAAGTCTCGCATTATTTGGAGCTTCCTACAAGGATTTATGGCCAAAATACGAGATGCTGCGCAGGCTGTTTGGATATTTCGCGAGAGATGCAAACGATTGGAAGTTTGAGTCAAATATGGAATTAAAGTCCAATATCCACGTGATCTCTGGGTTTCCAACATTTAGAAGACTTCCTTTTGATGATTGACACGGATTCAAGTCGTTCCAAACACGGAGTTTGAATATTTGGAAGGTTTGAATTCAATTCGGATTCATCGCGAGACAGCCTGACATACCTTTAGAAAAACGGCCATATCTCCTACGGAGTCCGATGAGGACGCACCAGTACTCGTTGGAAAGATAATTTGATGCCCGACGCAATGGCACAGGTTTCAGCCTCTAATTCCTCCTGGTCGCAGCAGAAAAGCACAAATAAATCATCGGCTGGAACAGGACATGGCAGATTTCTTCGGAATTTTTCTCCCGTCAACTTGGTGGATCAATAGGCAAGTTTTGAGAAGTTGCATCGACTCTACATCATCATACTTGCTGGTGCAACATTGATCAAGATTCACAAGTCATAGGACAAGCCGACACATGCTCCGATGCTTGAAAAGATGAAGTCGTCAAGATTCTCCGGAAGACGAAGCAAGAAGCTGAAATCATTGGTAATTCTGTTAGTTCTCCGAGCTGATCAATATATGAAACTTTTATATCTGGATAGAGGTTCAAGTCTTCTTTCCAACACATCAAACGGTGCTGGATTTGGATGTTTCTACAAGGATTTATGAGCTAATCATTGGACGCTGCGCGAGCTGTCAGATTTTCAAACAGCACGCAGCCTTGGAGTAAAAAACTCATAAGTCCTTCATACGGAATCCGTTTGAGGTGTATGAGCACTCGTTGGAAAGATATTTTTGCTACCTACGTTATGGTATAGGTTTTAGAACCTGTTTCATTCTGTTGGTGACACGAAATTCAGAAGGAACAGGAGCTGCAGATTATCAATGGCAAGATTAAGGAAGGAGACGAAGATGACAACAATGAAAATAGCTTGAGCAATTCTCCCGTGAGCAAATGATCAGAAGTTGAACAAGATTGAAGACTCAAGAGCATTATATCACTTACACACATTGAGCAATATGCAACACAATAAAGACGGGCTATGAGTCAACCACGACGAAGTTTGCATAGTACAAGCTGCATGGATATCATTGGGATCTTACACCAAGAACCATGGCTTCGCGACAATCAGGTATGTAAGAAGTCTAGCTATTCGACTATAACTAAAGCTCTTTTCGGGAGGCAACCCGTGTTTTTGAGTCTTTTGTGTGGATTGTTTAGTGCTGCTAGGAGGGCAACCTAGAGTTTTCGCTTTAATATGAGCTTTACCCAACTCAATTGATTCACTTGTGTCTAATTTGTTCTAGTTTAACTTTTTCTTTTTAGACCATCATCATTATGTGTTTGTTTGCAAAATCATTCACTGCATGCATAATTTGTGAGCACTTGCTTTGTTTTTGTATTTGCATAATTTTTCCGCTTGCATGCATTTAACCATCTGATTTCAGCCTACCTAAGCCTTCCACCACTCATTTTTCATCACATACCAGAGCCAAGACCCCTTGTGCCAATCGGCACGACTCCATTGCCGATCGGCACAAGTGCCCAAATGCTTTTCTAAGCATTCCATCGATGCCGTCTAACATGTTTTTATTTATTTCACACTAGCCTCTGACTTTGCATCATTTTCGCTTCGTCACTCATAATAGCTTGGTTGATTAATTTCTAATGGGTGCTTAGATGATTGAGTTTCATGAACTCTTTTAGCAAATTTAGGTGTAAACGTGGTGTTTATGCTTGTTTGTTGAACAACATTGGATAGTTAATATGCCTTGCTATGTCCTGCATCATTTGCATTGGTTAGTTGCTACTCTTTTTCAATGCGCTATCTTTCTAGTCCAGCGGAGTTTTGCAATGGCTAAGTCATGAACATGGTGTTTAGACTTTGGTTGTTAAAGAATTTCGTTTAGATTGCTAGCAATCTAGTTGTAAGCATGGTGCTTAGAGCTAGGTGTAAACATTGCCTTGTGTTGCTTCTACGCCACTAATGTTCGTTGCTAATATCATAAAACATTTTCTTCACTTTGATAGCATTGTTTCAAGACTAAATAATGAGTACCTTCTGTTTCTAGATTGTGTTCATCGATGCACGATCTTTTAGCAATTTTGTGTGAACGTGGTGTTTAGACTGAATTGTGGAATAACATTATGGTCTTGTTTGCTTGCTAACATTGTGTTTTAACTTCATGCGTCCACACTTGTGCATACACGTACACCCATTAGGATTTTGTTTTCTTTTCTCTACTAGAATCAAATTGACACAAGTGGAACTTTGAAGTTGTTGTTAGCTGGTAGATATTCCTCTACTCCCGATCATCACCTCGGGGGTAGTATGTGTGCTTCAATTGTTTTGCAGGAATGAAAGAATCGATCTCACAAGAAGGGAGTTGAAGGAATTGAGGAGAAACAGCCGCATGAACAAGAGGGAGCAATGGGACAGCAGCTACAAGGCGATGATCGAGTTGAAAATCCAAAAACGATGCCGAGGATGGAGTGTGCCGACCGGCACGGCTCTTGTGCCGATCGGCGCCACTCCCTGTGCTGACCGGCACCACTTGTGCCGATCGGCACTCCGTTGCTCCCCCCTACAGTCAAACTTCTCTCATGCAATTCAGCAACATTCTAAGCATGGGGGAGGCACGCTCTGAACTTCAATTCACTGAAAGGACGGTAACATCTCTTAGTTCCTTCTCTTCTCTAATCCTATTCTCTTCTCATTCGCTGCTCTTGCCTTTTGCTATCAACTTGGGTTTTGCTTTCTTTCATGGTGTGGTGCCCTTCTCGTTTTGTTCATGCGAGAGGTTGTTTGTAATTTGCCACTTAGAATATAGAATGGACAATGACATATCCCTAATAGCTACCTTAGGGTGACCAAATGTCATTACTCTATCTAGGGGAGCTGGCTTGTATCATCACCACCTATGTGCTTGTGCTTTCACTCTAAATAATGCATGATTATGATGAGGAACTTTGCTAGAGATATGATGAAAGTTGCTATTGTTGTTGGAACTTGCATGTATGACTCGTTGCATATAATTGTCCCCCGCTGAATTTTAATTAACTTGAACTAAGCACCAATTCTATGAACTCTATTTGCTTTAGTGGTGGTGTTTGTTGACAGATGATTTGATAGAGACCCCATATGATTGAATTGTTCTTCATAACAATATGCTTTGCTCTCTAAAAAGAAAACTCCAACATAGCTTGAGTCCTTACTAATTTTTGGAAAACTATAACGTCTTATGTCTCTAATCCTTGCAAATATTGCTCTCTTGCATCGATCATACCTACCAAAGCCAAATATGCTACACCTATATGATAAACCTGTAGATTGCAACATGTAATTTGGTGAGTTGGGTCAAGTTTGTGTTCTTTTGGTATGAGACTTAGAAGCTGGCCATTCCGTTTGCGTAACTATCACTTGTTTTCTAGCCTTATTCATATTCAGCATTGCCTATTCTACTCTGGAATGTGTGCATATTTCGCTGAATATTCCCACCTGTAAACCCATATTTCTTTTGGTGTTGTCCAAATCCTTGTCCACAACCTATGATATGAGTTTCTCGTCGAGCCGTTGCAATATTTCTATGGTTTTATGCACAAATTATCAAGATATCTTGCTCAAGACGAAGATTTTCATCACCAAACACCTCTGAAGACTTTCTGAAGCGCAAAGGATCAATTTGAGGCGAAAACGGAGAAAAGTTGGGTTTGTGCCGACCGGCACAAATTCGTGCCGACCGGCACAAAGTACAAAATCAACGAAAAGCCCCCTGTTATCTCTAGAAATCAAGTATATGTGTTTCAGACGGTCAAGGAGAAGAAATAAAAGGTTTAACTAGTGCTTTTTCTTTTTTTTTCACTTCCTATATGCTCAGGACGAGCATCGTTTAAGCATGGGAGAGTGGATCGTCATCTACATTCCGAAGCACTAGTTAATGGACTTCAGAGATTGTTGATGGAAGATCAAGATTGTTTATAGTGTTATATCAAGTTGCAAGAGTGGACTTCATAGAAGATTGTGCATAAAACCATCATATTCAAGTAAGTGCATTCAATTGGCTGAAACTCTATCCTTCCAACCACGTGCAATCCGATTTTGAAAACTTCATTTGTGTTTTGAGATCATTCTTTGCCATTTACACATGTCCACCTTTCTAAAGCGTGTGTTTTCCTTTCTTTCATCATATTATTCCAATGGCCTTTTTGACAAGTCTCTGTAAAACCAAGTAGAACTTTCTCTTGATTTGACAATATTCTAAGTTACATTGTTTTGCTAGTTGTTTTCCTACCAAGCTACACATAAAGCCTTCCACTAAATAATTGTAGATAGGATCACTTCTAGTTGTTTGGCTTGTGAGATTTGAGAGATGAGTGTTGTTTTGATTCTTTGCAAGAGAGTGTTTTGTTTGGACGAATGAGACTGAATTTTTGGAAAAACTTTATCATCTTAAGGCCTAGTTTGAGGAGTAATCTGCTTTGAGAGTCGAAGCTAATTTATTTGATCATTGTGGTCGGTTCTAAGTCATAATCTGTCCCCCACTAGTATCTTTGAGTAGTAGGATTGGTGCAACATTAAACTTTTGTGCTATACTCTTAAAGCGGGTTGGATATGCATGTGTTTTGATGAATGCAAGTGGAGATGACATGACTGCAACGCCGATCTCTCCTTGAGAGGGTAAAGTGATTTATTTACTCGAGGACGAGCAAAGGTTTAAGCATGGGGGAGCTGTTGGTGGTTTCTAAGTACCTGTTTTATATGCCCAAAACCACCAACATCGTACCATAATCCTCCATATTCTCATCATAATCATGTGTTTTACCTCTAACCTTGATGAATTCCACATGTAGTGTCGTTTTACTGCTATATTGCAGAAACAGGTGAAAAGACGACAAAATGGCTCTTATATGAGAAGTATCGACATGAAGCCCGACTCGCCATGCAAGGAGGCTTCCCACAAGCCCATGGCACCTACAAGACACCTCTGGACGTCCATGGAACCCAACATGCAAGCCCAAGGTCGTGGCCCAATGCCTAAGGATTTCTAGAAGGTTTATCCGGAAGGAAAGATCAATTCACGCAGTCCAGAAACAACACTGTATTGTCCTGCGGATCTCAAGTTCAAGACGTGCTCTAATGGGAATCCAATGTAAAGGAAAGTTGTAGATCTCGTCGAGAGCTTTCCGGAACACATATGGATTGTCCCGTTTGGATTCTGGAGCTAGGAGATATGGGCCCCGCAAGAAAACCTGCGCAGAGGAGACAGATATTTTGGCATCGCATATTTGGGAACAAAGACTGCCGAATCTGGAGATCCAATGAATACCAAAGTTGTAGATCTTTTCGAGGGCTACGAGATAGAGTCCAAGTTTGCCTCGTTTGGACTCCGGACGGTGGAGATATGACCTATGGAAGGCGGAGCTGCGAAAAAGGAAAATCGAGTCCGAACTGGAAACGAGTCGTGCCGATCGGCACACCCTTGGTGCCGACCGGCACCGACTTAGAATTGGTTCTTTTCGCCTCCAAACGCCTCCCCACTGTGTATATAACCCATGGGACGCCCTAGGGTTAGAGATCGGCCGCCAGAGGGACAACACAGCTAGTAAGTTTAGAGCCACCGGGGCTTTGCCCCGTTCTTCATGTTCTCTAGTTGTTGATCAAGAACCATCGGTGCTTAAGAGGTGATCCATCAAGGTAGGCCAACTAGATGGTGATGTATCTTGCACTATGTATTATCGAAGTATGGTTGAATATGTGGATGGATGGTTTTGATTATTGATTGCTTGGATTTTATGGTCTTTACATGCACTTGTTCCTACGCTTAGTGACGACTAAGTATTAGATGCTATCTTAATTGTGGTGGCAATAAGAGGTGAGGGATTCAATCTCTCACTATCTCCATTGTGGTTAAGGTAGCATTGGGATCTTGTAATGCGCCATATTTGCACGTTGCCTCCGTACCTCAACAGCCGCTAATGCATACGCGATGATCCTTGAGGTGATGTGTAGAGTGGGAAGAGGTCACCGATTACGGCGAATTGGTCGTGACAGGGCATTCCGGAAAGGGGCTTCGACCTACCGATCTTCGGTTATCAATAATTGAGTAATCCCGTTTATGATGCTATTTGATTAAGCTTTTTGGTTACGATCTCAACTAGCAGACTTGGCTAACTTACCCCATGACCTAATCAGGTTCCTTAGGCCATTCAAGCAATTTTCGTGCAATTTAGCTCCTGTGCCGATCGGCACACCCCTTGTGCCGACCGGCACAACCCTCATCTTTCACCCTTTTTCATGCTCTTGTATGTGCGATAAGTACTTCATGCTAGGATTGATTTGTTAGACGAAATAGTAAACCCTAAACATGGTTCTCTTGCTGATCCCTGTGGATTCGATATAAACCTTGGAATACTCTGAGGGAAAAAGCTACAATGTACACCGTCCACTTGCGGTATATAAATGGGTGCGTATAAACGACCAACAGTGGTTTTAACTATTTATCTTGATTACATGATGATGAAATCCTCTTGAGTGTTAAAAATCTCTTGAAGATGATTAAACTCAAGAATGAGGATATTGGTCCAACTGAAGTGGATAAATCTCAGGCACTGGATTTCCTGAGTCATCACTTAAGCATTTTCCTGCAGAATGAATAATGAATGAAAATAGTCTAAAGGTCTTGTGGGGCTCTCTGAATGAGCACTTTGAGAAGATGAAATCTTTCTTAAATAGTTGAGCGTGAATGGCAGCACCTACGCTTTCAACATTACAAGACATTTGTGGATTATAATACCGTATAGTATGAGACCGTCACTCACATGAAGATTTGTGACATTGAACTTGGTAAAAACAAGCTCATACATAAAACTCTCTACCTAACACCCCAAGCTCGCTTATGTGAGTAGCCAGTAACCCTAAGTAATGACTTGAAGTATGATCAGGGGGAGAATGAGACGATCTTGTAGGATCATACGTCTTGTTACACTGGCTAAATAGCACCGAATGCTACATTATTCACGGAGAATGATAAGGGGAAGGGCCAATAGAAGGCACCTGAGAAAGGTAAAGGTAAAGCCTGACAATTCAAGAAGAATAAGAATGCTAAGGTTTAGCAGCCTAAAGAGGAAGCATACGGTAAACAAGATCAAGATTGTTATAGGTGTAGAAAAACACCCAAGCACCTTATCGAATTGTACCAAGAACTTCATGGTAAGAAGAAGAATTCCTAGAAGGAAGTCAACCTCATTAAAAGCATGTAGCTTGAAGTTGAAGGAGTCTTCACAAACCATTGAAGAGAAGAATGAAAACATCTTGTAGATGGAAGGTACGTCACAATATGAGACCAAGAACCTTGAAGGATCAAGCTGCAATTCTGAAAATTGAGCTTTGGATGATAACCTCATGAATGAGGATAATCTTCTTGGTGATGAATTAGAAGCCGTGCACAGGGACTCGAAATAGTCCAAAATACCGATTTAGTAGATGGTAATTGTAGAAGTAGTAATGCAATTAGTCTTGATTCCTGAATTGATTTAAGTGGATTAATGTAATCTCTAGTAGAGACCTCGTTTTTAATACATAATAGCTTGAAGTCTATGTGTCAAGCTTTGGTTTTTCTTTTACCTTATTGCTACAATGCTTCCGAGAATTGTATCCATTACTTTTGCACCCATTTACTAGTTTACATGTAGTAAACTTAAATGCACATGTTTTTTTTGAATCATTTGTTCCATTTTCTAGTAGAATAAAAATCCTGATTAACCTAGAATGGTTATTAAACCCTACATAGTTACTATTCAGTCTGGTCATTAAATACCAAAATTGTTCCTAAAAGTGAGATATTTCTTAAGGAATTATGCAACCCAAGAAGGGTGAATTGCATGCTACTTTTGCAGAACAATTAGTAGTTGTGCGATATTTTGGTATAAAGTAAATTGAATTGGAATAATCCTAAAATATTTTTGGGACTCACCGAATGAGTAAATCAAGAAGATAACCCAAATATTGGCACAGGAATGTCAGTGTATTTGAGATGACTTGAAGTTTCATATCATTACACTTTAGGAATTATGTTGCTGTTGAATGCATAAACTTCCTAGTTAATCCAGACTATTACCATTGTCTTAAGTACAGAATACTTGGTCATTGGCACAACATTCGTCAAATTCATAGAAGAATTTGAGAATGCATATACTAGGAAGCTTGCAGCTAGTATAACAGGATTATTGGACAAAAATATTGAAGATAAAATCTGTTTACTACAGCTCTCATGAAGAAGAGACAATACAATCATAGAAGATTGATTGTAGTTTCATAGATATCATCACTAAAACCTTGAAGGCTTAAGCGAGAATTCTGAAAATATAGCTCCCGATGATAACCTCCTGGATGAGGATGATCATTTTAGTGATGAATTAAATATGTGCATGGGTACTCGGCATAGTCTTCCAAATTTAAAATAAACTAGCAAGTAGTAGTTGTTATATAGAGGTGCATTAAGTTTATAATTCTTGAAAGAATTAGATGGATCATGCAAACTTTTAGAAGGGTGAGCATTTATTTTATCCTGAAGAGATATTAGCTTGAAGCTTAAGCCTGAAGCATGCATATAATATTCTCGGTTGCAAATTCAATTTGTTCTTTATCTACGATATAGCTTGCAGTCTATATGTAGCTTGGATTTGGCTTTTGTTAAAATCACTTGGAATATATGAAATATATGCTGAACATAATGATTTGCTAAGTCTGTTAGTATTAATCATCTGCACTGATATATGTCCACTATGAAGCCACATATTGCTTAAGTTATTTGTGCATTACTACCAAGCAGGTAGAATGAAAATTAGAAGCACATGAACCAATTCAAGTATTTTTATCATAATCTACCTTACTCACATGATATCAAAGAATATTGTGTACATGAATGGTACATATGTGAGTATTCACACCAACTACTGCTATACTAGTAGTATAATTGCAGTCTATGATATATGAGCATTGTGTCGTAGCGAATGCAAGAAACATCCAATGAACTTGAAGTTTAGTGATGGTGTGATAAGGGAGAGGATTTTGATTGATTGATGATGGCATAGGAAATATTTGGATATACTAGAAAATCTAACAGACATGATCTAGTCCTGGATGATTGGATTACACTATGCGAATGAGCCTGTTGCTCTAAGCGTAGACTTTAGAATCAATTTATCGTTTTGAGTTGTGGATGAACACTTAACTCGATGATAATTGAATTGGCTAATTGAATTGATAGACTTGCAAGTCTAGAATGGCAATCAAATATTCCTTGCATGTTTTAACATGAAACTTGTAGTTTCTTTACCTTGAAGTGTTTATTTGACCTTGAAGTGTTTATTTGGAGTTTGTGATTTATGCAATTAAATCCAATTTTGTTGCGATGGATAAAAGAAGTTAGACATTATCAGTGTCACTTTGACATGATAGAAAGTCTCCATTGAAAATGCCGAGCATGTCTAACTCACTGCATATATTTAAGTGTGTGAATATCTAGTAGATATTTTCACCATTTGCATACATGAATTGGCTCCCACTTGAAGTTTGCTGATATAACTTGGATCTTATGTCAATTGAAGGCCTATGATAGGGGATATCACTAGAGATTGTATGCTATAATGTCGGCATTAGGGGAGAAAGGACCCAGAATGAATGCCTTACATTATCATTCCTTGGAAGCTTGAAGGAATGAAATCACACACTAAATATGCGCATGAAGCGTATACACAAGAAGCGTAATGCCAGAATAATCTTGAAGAGAGGAGTAACCAGAAGTTAAGTTTACACGAAGTAAACCGAATACCGTGTGTGATATACACAGGGACGCTTGTGCTTATATCACCGGTCGACTTGTTTGTCGTTGATCTAAAATCTATTGGGACGCCTTTGGATTCTAAATCAATTGGCACTTGTCATTGCAATCATTATGAAACTCCTCCCACTCGTGAAGAGAGCGCCTCATGAAGAAGGATTAAGAAGCTCATAAGAGTGATCATCATGAAGATGAGAACCCAACCATTGTGCACACAGAAGTGTTGGGAATGCAGAACAATCGAAGAATACGAGAATAGAAAAGTTGTACAACATCTCCTCATGAATTGCAACTGTTTCCCTCATGCAAGAGAGAACCCGGATCCGGCAACAAAGTCCATGGCATAGACGCCTGTATGCGTTACTATCGGGTCAATTAAGAATGCAATTGAGGATATGAACCGTAATGGTGAAAGTATATGGTTCATAAGTCTCTGAAAGACTGATATTCTCATAATACGAATAAAGTTCTGCTGCATCTCGGGCGAAATATAAATATGCAGTTAGTCACAGGATTGGAAATCTAAATGACAAGATCCTTGAAGGACAATGAATAATTCCCGAATAGAATTATCGCAACATATAATGTCTTCTTGGAGAATGACATAAGTCTCTAACAGAGCCTCTCGCAAGAGAGAATGTATCTCACGGAGAGAATCATTTCCTGAAGAATATCCTTGAAGGAATAAGTCATGAAATGACTTGTCAATCGAATCTTGAAAAACACCATCTATCCCAGAAGAGAGTATAGACCCGACTATATGGGAATTATCATACCTTAGAGGTATGTGTACTCAGAAAGTACAAGCTAGCACAAGAATGATGATTTTCTACATTACCACGAAAGATTTGCAATGATGAATGTTATGGCTTGAAGCATGACATACTATATTTTGAAATATAGACCATTTGTGAATTATAGCCCAGCATGTGGCATCCCAAAAATGCACTTGGATGAGAAGGAATAACATGATCATAATCTTGTCTTGAACTTTGAGAGACTACAGATACAGATCATTTGAGAATGAAACCCCAAAGATTATCTTGAAGATAATTCAGCTTGTATTGCACAAATACAAAAGGGACATACTAAGTCAAAGGTCATAGAACACCTTACACCAAAATTCTCATTATGTATGAAATGCATCAGAATGTAGAGATTTCGGAGACTCATACACGAAGATATGAGAAGGCTTAGAAGTGTGCAGATCAGGGGGAGAACTTTCCTGAGCACCTAATCCCTATCACTGAGTCTAGAAGACAATTTAGTGAATTCTAGAAGAATTAAACATTGTACTCTTTTTCCCTCATTGAGTTTTTACCCGAAGGTTTCTCAAGAAGAGGTTTTTAACGAGGCAATGTGTGCAATATGAAGCAACGGTACCATGTACTCTTTTCTCCATTTTTTCCCACTGAGTTTTTATGAAGGAGTTTTTAATGAGACATGTGTGTCGTCGTAAAATGCCCAAGGGGGAGTGTTATAATAGTAATACTAGATGGAGGAGGAAAGGAAGTTTTAGGAGAACATATCCTAGTCCTACTCCATATATGGGCAATTTACCAAAGGACTCTCTCTCCTAGTAGGAAAGGAGACCCCCTTACCCCGAGTATAAATAGTGGAGCACCCCATGATGTAATTACACAAGTTTATTCAGAATAATAAAGAGAAGGCTCCACCCTACATTGTGTCTCGCCTCTTGTCTACTTTTGTTGTTGTTATCTCCCGTCGATAGTGTTATTACAACATTACTAACCTCGCAACGCTTCTTTTTAAAAACGTTGGAAGAAGACTTACATTACTCACTGACTCTAGGACGATTGCCAAAGTTTTTCTTTAAATAATGTTAATTTTAAAAGAATTGTAGAATACAAGCACGTATCAGACTTGCAAAAATAGGTGCGAATCAGGTTGTCTAAAACCCCATTGTGCCATCTAGTATTTTGGTTGTGCATAACCGGCACTCCGGCAGAGTCATATTGATCGCTGATCCCGTAGCCTGTCGGGGAAGGCCAAGCACTAATAAGTTATCATATGGCCCTTTGGAAATTGGATTTATGGTCACTAATAGGTTTCTCCCTCTCCCGTGGACCGTCGGGGAATGCCCAATATTAATTTTTTTTAGAAGAGGGAAGATATTGATATTCCAGCCTCTGCATCAAAACAATGCATATAGCCATAAATATTACAAAGAAAGAAACCTACATTCCAAATTGCACGCAGGCTAGGAATAAAGGAGCCAAAAGGAAATACACTCTCCTACAGCTAAACTACCACCAACACTAATAGGTTATTCTTATGACCTTTTGGATTTATGAGTCACTAATAGGACTATTCGTCTCTCTCTCTCTCTGTGTGTGTTTGTGTGTGTGTGTGTGTGTGTGTGTGGCCAAGCACTAATAAGTTATCATATGGCCCTTTGCAAAAATAGGTGTTGTCGTAACCCATATTTTCAGATATTCCCGAAGATTTAGTTTGGTATTTTCCGAAGACTTGTATCGTACGAAAGGAAACTTGTAGATAGACTCCGAATCTGTTACTACAGATCGGAAGTTTTGTAGAACAAGACAAGGACTCCTAGAGGCGGTAACATGACTATAAATATACATGTAACCCTCTGATGAGAAGGGAGAACATCAGACATCATACACACCACCATATTCAACGCGATACACACTGGACATAGGGTTATTATCCTTCGGGAGGCCCGAACCAGTATAAAATCTCTGTGTGCCCTAGATTGACTCCTCGATTGATCGTTGCTCTCTCGATCCAAGTATTTGCCGTTCTCCCGAATAATCGGGCGACGACATGTGTGAATCATGAGGTTAATTGTCTTCAAATGTTATTAACTCGACATATATGGTCAAAAAAGCACCTACATAGTTTTCTTCTGTGGCAACTTTTGCGGTACCTCAAAATGATTGTAGACCGTTCATTTTAACTAGATTGATGACTTTTGGAGGTAATAGGTCCCAAGATCCATTTGCAAAGTTGTTAGGATTTTGCATGCAGCGAAGAATAAATGCATGTTACTTGTTATATGGAATGATTCGTTTTCATTCTATTAATGAAAAATAAAACTTAACACGTGTTCAAGGTCTACATGAAGCATGCGACCCATTTCTTTCTTTTCAGTTTCCAAAATCGGAACACATGGTAAAAGAAAATTATAATGTGATATATGGGTGCAACACATGTGTTTCATGTAAACAAAATATCATGATCGAAATGTCTCACTTTTCACGTAGTAAAAAAACATATAGCACACGAGACTTGCATTTGGTAGTAAATGTTATTTAGAAAATAAAATTGTGATGCCGAGTTAATTAAGATTTGTTCGAGGAGAAAACGTTACACGAATGTGTTATCTGTCTAGGCTGAGGGGGAAAAAAACCTGACACAAACGTGTTAGTTGTGTCATGCTGAGAAAAAACGTGGCGTGAACGAAGTGGATAATTGCACTAACCAATCAAGTTCTTCATGTGCAACCCGACAGCTAATTTTGTCAACTTCCGCAACTCTTGAACATTGATTGGAGGTGCGACCAGTAAAATCGGATGAGGCTCTCCCCGCGGAAGAAACGGAGGGGCAGCGCCAGCAAAAGAATAGGAGATCCCTATTTTTTATTTTCTATTATCTATTTATAAATGGATGGCACACATTTATTTTCATCTTTTACCACCTAAGAGGTCATTTGGGTACAGCAACACAGCTCTTACACTGTTTCTATAATTTGAAGGTCGTGTTTCAACAATTATAATACACTATTACAATGTTGATTCACACATATAATGTTGAACTAGAGATTCTAAAAAGTTGAATTAAATTATAACTAGTGAAGAACCAATTTTTTTTAATGTTGAGTAGAGTATACGAAAAGTGTTCCAATAAAATATGAAAATGTTGAACAGCTGATTCCAAACTGTTGGAAATGTTGCAAATATTTTAATAAACTGTTGAGTATTACTGTATCGTAAATGTTTAATATGTTTTTCAACATGTTATATTACAAAAATATTAATTTGGTATAACTACTACGTTGACATGATGCAGGAAACGCCAATATGGTTGAGGGATTTCTTCATTCATTGAAAGAACATCGAGGTTACAACATTTCTAATTTCTTGATTAAAGCAAGACAATGCAGCACATATGCAACAAGTTATTGATCTTTTATGAAGATTACATGGGGCAGAAGGTATCATGTAGTATGCTACACCATAATACATATGTCTAGCACGACAGCAAGACGTAAAACATGTGCTTCAGCTGGGTGGAGTGAAACCGCGATGAGAAATACTTTGGACCGCAAGTTTATATCGGTCCTTCCATAACAAAACTTTTGCGATCCAGGGTCGGCAAAAGAAACTTATTCAAGGCAGCAAAAGAAATTTTGATCCATATAGTGGCCCGATCAATTCCAACTTGTGCAATGGCATGCTTCGATCTCACAAAAAGGTTATATAATCAAGTGAGTCTGATGATCTGCCGTCATTAGTGGAATCAATGAGAGGGATAAAATGCATTGGATTTCTTGGGCTTCAAGGATCTACATCTTTCACTTACCACTTTGTGCTCGAGTTTTAAATGGAATATTTTCCATTTTCAAATATTAATTTTAATATAGTAGATCTAGCATCTTAAGAGGCTGGGTCATTCCAACAACAAATTGTCAATCACATGTCAACAGTATTGATTTGGTCCATTCTAGCTAGACATACAAATTAAACGTGATCTTGGTTATAAGTCCAATGATTTTTTTAACGAGGAACCCAATTACACAAATAAGTCACATGCGTGGTTGATCAGTTGAACCACCATGACTCGAAGCGGTAAAAAATAATATATTATTAAGATTCAGGAACTTGGATGTAATACAAATTTGTTCATGATTACCATCAAGGTATCCTGACACTCAAACTGGATTATATTAATCTTACTTCTTAAGTTATTATGTAGCGTATCATGGTGGTGACAGAAAAAACTAATGTGCGTGCATCTCTTATTTTGTAGCTAGTAATAGTAGTTGATACTACTATTCATTCATGCCACAATTGGAGGCGATTATAAATTTAAACCAGATCGAAGAGGCCCGAGGAAGTGTCACACCCGATTTTTATATACAAAAATCGGATGCATTCTACATGTATGATAAAATAGATCCTGACACTTCCCATCTACTAAGTGTGATGACACTTCCCATCTGTATGTCAGGATCTATTTTATCATACATGTAGCGACATGAACAGTGATATACAGTTCTATACGAAGAAAATAACTTTAAATAAAACAAACCAGAGTTCTAAACACAGCAGTGGAAGAGACAACTCCAGGGCGCTCCACAAACAGTCAACTGGCAGCAACGCAACCTTCTCTGCACCGTCTTCAAGTAGTATTGGCCTCCTCACTAAGCAACATTTAATATATAGAAAAGCAAGCGCATGAGTACATACCGTACTCAGCAAGTGGGGAAAAATATGATATGCAAGGCTAATATCAAGAAAGGCTTAACTCAATGTTTGCACCTATGCATCCTAATATAGACACCTACATCAAAGCATCCTATCTACTAAGTGTGATGACTGCTCCCAACACCAAGACAAACCGCTCACCAGGTTCCCACCACCTGGCTAACAAGACTCACCAGGTTCCAACCACCTGGCTACCAACTCATTGGGTTCCCACCACCCGACTACCAATCAACCAAACCATCCAACTAATCATAAATAAGTCCAGGCTTGCTCGTGACCGTAAGCACGTTGTCAAGACAGTTTTACACTCTGCAGAGGTTGCACCCTTTACCCACAAGTCATGATTTCATCACTCGTCGGTGACTAAAACCTCCATGATGCCGTATGCACACTTCCTATGGTGTGCGGCCAGGAGATCACTACGAGGCCTTTACAAAGTGTCTCAAAACTTGTATGCGCCCGCTAAGCGCGAACAGCATTCTTAGAGTCCATTTTACCTCCGCTGCAGAAGCCCCCTCTGGGCCACTAAACCACCGAATGGTGCACACAAAATAAAGAGACATCTAATTAATTGGCCAAGCTGCTCCCATAGCAGTCTTGTGATGGCGCGGATATACCAGATTACATGCTCCATGAACCGGTCCTTAGAATCTAAAGCAGGTACAAGCACAAACCAAAGTCTCGTGCACGACGGCACCATACCGAACCAACCACCCTGCTCAGATTTCTAATCACTATGTTGCTAACCATTACCAAGCCCATTTAGTTGCATAGATCATTAGTCAAATTTAAAGACACTTCCCATCCCAACATACAGCAAGGCTTAGCATCAATCTACCCAAGACATAGACACTACCCAATAGGCGACAAGGAATAATGTGGAAAGCTAGTAAACCATAGCATAGGATTTATATTTAGACAAGTATGCATCTAAGGAATGTACTAAAAACTACACTAACAGGAGCAAGATGTTCAAGGACACTTGCCTGTTCATATGATGCTACTCAGTGGTCTTCTCTTGCTCTTTGAATCCTCGTACTGCTTCTCCACGTCATCAATCGGTTCGCAAGAATTAACGATAAAAGAAAAGAACAAACAATTAAATACAGTACACCAAACAGTACAAACATGCCACAAAAACACTATGGTTGGATAGGTTACAACGATACGAAGATTTAGGCGCAAGAATCACCTAAATCGGAATTACTGATTAGATATGAGCAATTCAAGTAACAAGGTTGTTCTGAAAACTGTACAGGACAGACAATGAAAAAGACGAACGTGTTCCCGTCAACTGGGTGCACATTTGGGGCGTTTTGACAGGAATATGCCTAATATTGTGGAACATGATAGGGACAAGATGATTTGGGCAAGGGTTCACCTGAAAAGGAGATCGATCCGTTGGAACAAGATGAGGTCGTCCAGCGGCAGTTTATGTTGGCATCGCGTTCCTGGAAAAATGGTAACAGATCAAGTCGCGATCTTGTCACATCCCAAAAATTAGAGGCCTACAAATGATGTAATTAAACCCTAAATAAAGTTGGGTTAAGTTTGAATTTCAAATTTGAGCTCTTTGGAATTTAAAATTCATGCATACATGTCATTCATATGAATATAGGAATTTCTCCGAATTTTCGTGGAAAAGTGGTTTGGCCAAAAATCCCCAAAAATTCACCAGTGATAGCGTTCGCAGAGAAGTATTTTCTGTGAAGTTTTCATAATTTTTGGAGACTTTTAGCTTAGGTAGAAAATTCGTGAAACACCATTAGGAAAATTTGGAAAACAGTAACTGACCTAAATGGGCTTGGCCCAACAAACCTTACCAGCGAACTAGCTTACCTCGGCCCAGTCCAGCCCACGCCAGCCCACACCGGCCCGCGCCCTTTTCTTCCTCCTCTGTTCACGCGCGGCACGACGCGCCCGAGCCATGATCCGCGCCGCCGACGCCGCCGACGGCGTTCCGCGCGCCTCGTGCCACTCCCTCGCGTCCCTGCCATCTCCCGCGCGTCTCTGTTTCTTCCTGCGTTCCCACAGACCTCGGGCGACGAAAACTAATCGCCGTCGCGCGCCTTCCACGCCACGCCGCGGCACCGCCTCTCCGTTCTCCTCTCTTCCTTCACTGACACAAGCCACCGATGGATGCCACGCGCGCCACTGATCCTCGCGCAACTTCCAGTCTCCTTGCCCGCGATACGGAGCCCTTCCTTTTCCTCCATTCTCCTTTCGCCACCACTGCGCCAGCGCGCTTCCGCGCGTTCCCACGGCGAACCGCCTTGAAACCACTACAAAAGCTCGAGCTGCTTCCCTGTGCGCACTCTCTGGCCCTCTCCAAACTTCTTGAGTAGTCCTCGACGAGAGAAGTGAAGAGAGTGACGCGAATTTTGGTTTTCCCCCAAAATCGACCGCCGCCGCCATCGCCGGAATTCGAGCTACTCCGGTAAGCTCCACGTCGAGTTCAAGTACTTTTGGAATCTTCATGAGATGCTGATGCTTTCCCCTCTGACCATTTTCTTGATTTCTAGGCGGAAGGGTCATTTCATCCATCTTTCCCCTGTTTCGCCGCCGCCGTCGACGATGACACCGTCTCCGGCCATTTCTGTCCTCGCCAACTGCTCGGTGAGCCTCCTGGCAACTTGTAGATGCTAGATGCACAGCACAAACACGTCGCCTTGCTTTGTTTCGCACATCTTGCCGTAGCTCTGCCGCCGCGCCGCCTAGGTCACCGTCGCGCCGCCGCTACAGTCCACCATCGGCGACGAGGTCACCACCGGAGTGTAGGTCTTGAGCTTGCGCGTCGAATGGTGTAGCATGTCGACGTCGCCGAGTCATAGTTCGTCGCCGGCGAGCCGCTCAGTCGCCACATTTACTGTGCACACGCTAATTTGAATTAGATCATTCCTAAGCCGCCACTTGTCGCGCTGCGATTGGCCAGTTTAGGTTTAAACGTTTTTAGCACGAAATAGATAGAAAAATAGTAAGGAAAAATTTGGGAAAATATCTAGAAAAATTCCTTATGTTTTTAAGCTCCTTTTAATGTGAAAGTATGATATATGAATTTAGGAAAAATTCATAGTAAAAATAAGCTAGCTTTATGTTTGGTTCAAAAACAAATATTTAGGGAAATTGCTTTTGGAAAATAAATAAGATTAGGTTACTTTTTGAACTTTTCAGAATCTATCTCCACTGTAGACCCATAATTGATCTTAGGAAAATTTGAAAAGACATAAGTGTAGAATTTCTTTATTTTATAGAAAACCATATGTTTCTTTATAAGAAATTAATGGTAATTTGCTTAATAGATATGCATGCAATCACTATAGATGAAAAACTTAGTTTTCCACTTTACCAGCCACTGATAGAACTGTCCTAGTGGAAATAAAGATGCTAGGTTTCATTCACATAGATAGTTTTATTTATCATATACACCATAAGTACTTTCTTTAGGAAATTAAGAGAAATAAAAATATTGTCTAGGTGAATATACACCATAAGTACTTTCCCTAGAGGTATGTTAAGCTGGAAAAGATCGATTTGTTAGCTTCATGATCCAGTTAGAAATAGTTTGATCCTTTTTGGACTCAATATAAACGATGTCGATTTAATTTCTGATATAACTTTGTTTTCGCGTAGAATTGTCGTATGACCTCCGGATCGAGTGATTTAAGTTGCGTAATTTATGTAAATTCATGCTTCATGCATACATGCAGAAATATGCATTATTTTCAGTTGGTTTTGAATCTGGATTTATTTGGTATTTATTTGGATATTATTTATTTTAACGTGTAGACGATTCGAACGATGGTGACTATATAGAGGAATAAGAATCCGAGGATCCGAACTACGAAGATCAAGAGTTGGAACAAGATCAGCAGCAAGGCAAGCACCCCCTTGATCATCTGGACCCCATGACTGTAATGAAATGTTTTGCATAATGATTAGGAATTAAATGTGCATTTATAGTTTTAATGAAATTGATCCTTGGGAAAATATGGTAGCTCTTAGATTAAGAACCCTATGACCCCTTTAATTGGTCTTTGTAATATATTCTAGGCTGGGAATGGATATGGTGAACATTTTTATAGGATCACCTTATATGTTATGATTATTAAAATAATGGTTTAGTAATTCCTCCCCGAAATTGTATACTGGTTTAAGCACATGCAAAAATCCTAAAACTTGAGAATCATATTGTTAGATAAGTTTAATTATGAATTATGAATATTTTTAGATGGTGGCGGGTTATGTTATGGTATTTTGATAATATTGTTGAAATTATTGGAGACCCGCTACATCATGTAAGGACCGGTACTTTATGACTTGATTTAAGGAATCTCCCGTGCGATCATAGGTGCTGGTATGGGACGGTCGTGGCTAAGTATGTAGTTGAATGTTATCTTGCCTTCTAGAAGTAGGGAATGTATGGATAAATTACCCGTTTTGGTATTTATTCAGAGGGACCTCCATTACTACGGTTTTGGGCTCAAGGTTTACCAATGCAATGAATTGTACCCTTTTCCTGCCTAATTATCCATATTTGAAGGAGGGGATAAATTGTACCTCTGGGGTATTAGTGGTCAGGTTCAGAGGGATTTTTACAATTTAGGGAAGGCAAGGTTAGCAAACAATTATTGAAAACGTCATGTGTGATACCGATATGCACCCTTCGTGAGTGCATGGTGCTAGCTACACCTTAGACGGTCACTCACAACCTATGGGTACAGCGTACAAACTCTGCAGAGTAAATAAATCTATTCGAATAGCCGTGCTTGCGGTCTCAAGCTCCTTAATGATGGAAATCTTGTTTAACGATATGAATATTGTTCATGCTTATTAATAATTGTTTAATTACTTAAGTTTTTGCATGTTAATGATATCTCATTTATATGGAATATGTATGTGCTTATTCATTTATGCAATCTTATTATACTACCTTTACTTTAGTAACTTTCAGTTAAATTTATTTACTGTATTTACTTGGAAATCCCATTTCCTTCCTTTTGGTAATACCCGCATTTAATCACTTTGTCATACACATAAGTCTTGCTGAGTACCAATGTACTCACCCTTGCTAAATATGTTGATCAGACGAAGAAGATGATTCGTATGAAAATCCGCCGGACATGGGTTTTTATGCATCGAGCTTTGACGAATATTCCAGTGGTTCGGTCTAGGTTCATCTAGGTTATTCGCCTGTGGAGTTTTGGGCAATAACCACTAGATGCACTGCGAGTTCTTTTGGTCTTTATCTGCTTCTTCAGACTTTTATTTAGCCGGTCGGCTAGACATATGTATACTTAAGTTGTAGTGTTTGAATTTTGAGATGTATAATAAATAAGGATTTTGTTGTATGTGAATGATGATATCAATTGCTTACGGGTGTGCTTGCGATTGATCCTGGGACAAACACGATAAAAACACGTAGTTTCGGGTATGTAAATATCCGGGACACCGCAGTTGGTACCAGAGCCATACAACCTAGAAAGAATTTAGATAGAGTCATCGGAACGATAATTAGAACAATTCAAAATGTTTTGGGTAGGAAATAATTTGGGTTTTAGTAGAAAATTGATGGCTGCCCTTTCCTTAAATTCTAGCTTTAACTACTTTAATTGTTGACACTTACATATTTAGGAGAAATTTAACTCTTATCTTATTGTTTCTTTTAGATGCCTAATTGGATACCTGTTTATGAGACCTCCTCCTATGAGCCCAACTCTTTCGCGGAGATTTTCCGTCACATGTCCCGTCATTTTGGCTATCAGGAGGATCCCCATTATGTTGTCTTTTCTGCTCCCTGGAATCGGTATAATCAGGAGTTCTCGGCGAGGGTGACCCTTGTGCCTCGCTATTCACTTGATCCACCATTTGAGTGCTATGGTCGTGGATCCTCCGGACCCATGGCTATCCGAGAGGCTGCTTATCTTGCTATCACCACTATGCGTTCTAGCCACTACTTTGGTGGGGATGAGTATCGATACTTTCCATATCGCCTTGAGGAGGATCATGATAATGATTATTTCGAGCCAGAGCACTATAATGAGAGTCCTTCGGTGTGTCACCTTGCTCGCTTGGTTCGAGCTATGGATGATTACATCTACCGTTTGGATCGGGAGCGAGTTGCTTGGAGGACTACTGTGGCCCGCCTTCAGGACCACGTGAGTCAGCAGTTTGAGGCCCATCAAATTCCTCTTGAGATCATGCTTGGTGATTTGAACTACATGACTGAGCATGAGCAATATCCGCCGGGCAATTTCATTAACCTTCCCCGTCGTCGTCAAGCCCGCATGTCGACTCGACATCCCCGTCACATCAGGATAGCACCGCGGTACCCAGACAGCAGCTCCGCATCCTTCTCGCCTCGTGGTGATTCGTCGCCCTGGAAGCGTTCGCACGTGAAGATCGCCGAAGATTTAGGAAAAATAGGGGTTCGCCAGCTCGGCGCAAATGAGAAATATATTGAATAATGTAAAGTTGAGTATGCCCCTGCTATGTATTGTAACTGATGTAAAAGTAGTTTGTAAAATTTGTAGGATTACTGATGGTCATGTAATATAAAGACTTTTGGATGTAAAATGTAACTAATGTATAATTAAGTTTGTATCCTGTTTGTCGTAGGAATTTTTGTATGAACTTCGCAGCTCTTAATTTTTCGTCGAATTTACTGTAGTTAGTTCATGTTATGATGTACAAACCATGAATTTTTTGGAATTTTTGGATTAGGTTTGATGGGCGTAAAAATTCGACTACCTTCAACTGTTCTGTTTTGTTATTTCCTGTTAACCCGAGAACAGTTGATTGCATGATTTTGTAGGGCAGTGGGTAACTCCTTTTGATCTGAAATTTTTACAGTAGCCTTCTCATACGTTTGTTTACCCTCACAAAAATTCACGAAAAATCAGGACGTGTTTTGATGCCTTGAAAAATTCGACAAGTCTACAGATTCCAATCTGTCCAGATTCCATCAAATTTCGAATTTTGAAAATATGTAAGGCAAACACATTCATAGTTAAAACTTGAGTTGGTTGAACAACATGATTGAAAGAGTGACTTGTTCAGTTTAATGATTACTTTTCCATTGTATGAATTATTTGCCTATATAGTTATTTCCACAATTTATGGGTCATAGTAGCTTAACCATGAGTTAAAGTTATATGTTCTCAAAATTGTTTGGTTCTTCATTTGGATTTTATTATGATGTTATTTATATCATTAAAGGCTACCATTTTCATCTGACCTCTCATCTATTATTCATTTTTAATCCTTCAGTAGGGCCTAATTGATCCATGTTTTAAACAGGATTAGTTTGGTTTTATAAAGGAAATGTCTTCTCCGCCCGACCGATCGGGTATGGAAAATTCTGGAGTCCGACCTACACTTACTGGGAGTGAAACACCTATGGAGAAAGCTATTCTCATGATGGAGGCTAATAATCAAAATACTACCTATATCCTCCAGCAACTAGTTCAGAATTCTAATGCTAATGGAGCCGCAGGACAATCTAAGTTTAATGAGTTTATGCGGCCTCAACCTCCAACTTTTGCATCGGCAAAGGAACCTCTTCATGCCGATGATTGGCTTAATTCTATCACTCGCAAGCTGGAGATTGCTCAATGCACTGATCATGAGAAAGTGCTCTATGCTTCTTATCGTTTGGAGGATCCCGCCGCTACTTGGTGGGACAATTATAAGAAGATGCTGCCACCCAATGAAAATATAACCTGGGATATTTTCTGTGAAGCATTCCGTGCTGCATATATTCCTAAGGCCATTATGGATGCTAAGAAGCAGGAATTTTTGGCTCTTCGACAAGGAAATATGCTGGTGATGGATTTTCTTCGCCGGTTCCATGAACTATCTCGATATGCATCTTCCGAAGTGCCCAATGAAGAGATGAAGGTTCAGCGCTTTATGGAGCGCATGAATGAAGAACTGAAGCATGCTCTTGCCGCCCATGATATTCCGGATTTCAAGACCCTTATCAATAAAACTATCAAGATTGAACATAGTGCACGGGAATTGCGAGATAGTAATAAGAGGAAGTGGATGGCTTCTAAAAATGCAAGTAATAACAATCCCGTGCGACCTCGTACCGGACAATCTTCGAACACTCGGCCTACAGCAGCCAGAGCTCTCCGACAGCAAGCTCAAGCTCCTCGACGTCAAGCCCCAGCCCCTCGATCAAGAGCACCTCCGCAACAACAAGATGTTTATAGAGCTCCAATCTCGGGGAATACTCGTCCTTTTCCGAAGGGATCATGTTTTAATTGTGGGGAATATGGTCACTTTTCTGATGGCTGCCCGCTCAAGTCACGTGGAAATAATGTCTCTCAAGCTTCTCCAGCTCAAAATGTATCACGGCCATCTAATCGTGGAGTGCAACAAGCTTCTCGTCCATCTTCATCCAAGCCAACTTCAGGATATGGACGAGGTCGTGTTAATCATGTGACCGTTGAGCAAGCACAAGAAGCACCGGAAGTGGTGATGGGTATGTTCCTTGTTAACTCTATACCTGCTACCGTTCTTTTTGATTCCGGTGCATCACACTCGTTTATGTCAAAAACTTTTGCTCATCAACATCATTTTGAAGTTAGCTTCCTTGAACATAAAATGATGGTTAATACCCCGGGATCACATGTTATGACTGAATCCTTATGTTTGGGGATTAACATAAATATTTGTAGGGTAGAATTTTTAGCTAATTTGATTCTAATTCCAACACATGGGTTAGATATAATTCTTGGCATGGATTGGCTTCATAAATATAAGGGAATAATTGACTGTGGTCAACGTTCTGTCACTTTGGTTGATCATGAAGGTATTCAAGTAAAATATTTGGCCGATCCTATTCCTTTGAAAAATCATATCTTATTGAATTCTACCACTACACTGGAAATTTCTCAAGTTCCGGTAGTTTGTGAGTATTCCGATGTTTTTCCGGATGAATTACCGGGCCTTCCTCCCGACCGAGATATTGAGTTCACTATTGATCTTATTCCTGGAACCTCTCCTATATCACAAAGACCATATCGGAAGAATTCTGAAGAATTGGCGGAGTTGAAGAAACAACTTAAGGAGCAACTCGACAAAGGATTTATCCGTCCTAGCTCATCACCTTGGGGTTCCCCGGTTATCTTTGTTACTAAGAAAGATGGTACCCTACGTATGTGCATTGACTACCGAGCTCTCAATGCGGTAACTATCAAAAATAAATATCCTCTTCCTCGCATTGATGATCTTTTTGATCAATTGCATGGAGCTCGTGTCTTTTCCAAAATTGATTTGAGACTTGGTTATTATCAACTTAAGATCCGAGAAGAAGACATTCCTAAGACTGCTTTTGTTAACCGGTATGGTTCATATGAATATACCGTGATGTCCTTTGGTTTAACCAATGCTCCTGCCACTTTCATGAATCTCATGAATAAAATTTTCATGGAGTACCTTGACAAGTTTGTTGTGGTATTCATTGACGACATCTTGATTTACTCCAAAAATGAAGAGGAGCATGCTTATCATCTCCATTTGGTCCTCGATAAACTTCGTGAGCATCAGCTTTATGCCAAATTTAGTAAATGTCAGTTTTGGCTTAAAGAAGTAGCTTTCCTTGGTCATGTCATTTCCGAAGGTGGTATTTCCGTTGATCCTAGCAAGATTGAATCTATACTTAAATGGAAACAGCCCCAAGATGTTTCTGAAGTACGGAGTTTCCTTGGACTTGCGGGATATTATCGCCGATTCGTTGAAAACTTCTCCCGCATTGCCAAACTGTTGACTCGTCTATTGCAAAAAGGAGTTCCTTTCCAATGGACTAATGATTGTGAATCTAGCTTTCAAGAACTCAAACGTCGGCTCACGACAGCCCCTGTGCTAGTGATGCCCGACATTACCAAAAGCTTCGACATATATTGTGATGCGTCAAGACAAGGCCTTGGTTGTGTATTGATGCAAGATGGAAAAGTCGTAGCATATGCTTCTCGTCAATTGAGGCCACATGAGGGCAAATATCCTACTCATGATTTGGAATTGGCCGCCGTTGTTCATGCCTTAAAAATTTGGCGACATTACCTCATCGGTAATCGTTGCAAAATCTATACCGATCATAAGAGTCTTAAGTATTTCTTTACTCAAAAAGATTTAAATCTCCGGCAAAGAAGATGGCTTGAACTCATCAAGGATTATGATATTGGAATCCATTATCACCCTGGAAAAGCTAATGTTGGTGCCGACGCCGTTAGTCGGAAGGTTTATCGGATGAATCTATCAATTAAATCTTTTCCCGATAGTCTGTGTGATGATCTTGAGAAACTTAACCTTGGAGTTATTCAAGAAGGTTCTCTTGCTACTTTAGAGCTACAATCAACCTTAGAGTATCAAATCAAGGCGGCACAACTAGAAGATGAAGAAATTACTCAAATCAAGGAAAACCTTTTATCAAATGGTGATGAAAGATTTCATCTCAACTCCGATGGAATTCTTATGTGTGGACAACGATATTATATTCCTAAGAATCAGAAACTTCGTGATCTTATTCTTCATGAAGCACACAACTCCTTGTTATCTATCCATCCGGGAAGTAGTAAGATGTATGAAGATTTACGACGGCAATTTTGGTGGCCTGGAATGAAAAGAGAGATTGTCACATATGTCGCAAATTGTGATATATGTCGACGAGTTAAAGCGGACTATCAACTCCCCGCGGGACTACTCCAACCTTTAAAAATTCCCGAACCGAAGTGGGAAGATTTTGGGATGGATTTCATTGACGGTTTACCCCGAACACATAAAGGACATAATTCTATATGGGTTATCGTCGACCGATTGACTAAAGTAGCTCATTTCATCCCAATCAAGAACACCTATGGTGGTGAGAAACTTATCCAACTCTATGTTAAGCATGTCATTCGCTTACATGGAACTCCAAAATCGATCACTTCTGATCGAGGATCTCAATTCGTTTCTCACTTTTGGCAACAATTGCATCAATGCCTTGGCACTCAACTTGACTATAGTACAGCTTTTCATCCTCAAACTAGTGGTCAAGTTGAACGAGTAAATCAAATTCTTGAAGATATGCTCCGAGCTTGTGCTTTGACTTTTAAAGCAAACTGGAAGAAATGCTTGCCATATGCCGAGTTTTCCTATAACAATAGTTATCAACAAAGTCTCAAGATGTCTCCATATGAAGCTCTCTATGGAAGAAAGTGTCGTACTCCTTTATTTTGGTCAGAACTTGGGGAAAAGAAGCCTTTTACTCCGACCGCCATAGAAGAAGCTCAAGAAATTGTTGACATCGTGAGAGATCGGCTGAAGGAAGCTCAAACCCGTCAAAAGAGTTATGAAGATAAAAGAAGGCGTGAACTGAATTTTGAAGTTGGAGACCATGTCTATCTTAAAGTATCTCCGAGGCGAGGTATACGACGATTTCAACTTCGTGGAAAGTTATCTCCCCGGTATGTTGGACCTTTTCCTATTATTGAAAGAATTGGGGATCTTGCCTATCGAGTGGAACTTCCACCCCAACTCTCTGAAGTCCACAATGTCTTTCATGTTTCTCAACTCAAAGAAGTGCCTTCGAGTGCCTACCGAAGAAATTCCTCTTGAAAGTCTCGATCTTCAACCCGATCTTTCATATCGGGAATATCCAATCAAGATTTTGGATGAAGGTGAACGACGAACGCGAAATCAACGAGTGAAGATGTATAGAGTTCAGTGGAGTAATCACTCTGAGAATGAAGCTACATGGGAACGAGAAGATCATCTCGAAACTGAATTCCCGGATTTCCTTCCAAGTCTTTTTGAATCTCGAGGACGAGATTCTTTTTAAGGGGGGTGGAACTGTCACATCCCAAAAATTAGAGGCCTACAAATGATGTAATTAAACCCTAAATAAAGTTGGGTTAAGTTTGAATTTCAAATTTGAGCTCTTTTGAATTTAAAATTCATGCATACATGTCATTCATATGAATATAGGAATTTCTCCGAATTTTCGTGGAAAAGTGATTCGGCCAAAAATCACCAAAAATTCACCAGTGATAGAGTTCGCAGAGAAGTATTTTCTATGAATTTTTCAAAATTTTCGGAGACTTTTAGCTTAGGTAGAAAATTCGTGAAACACTCAGCCTGTTAGGAAAATTTGGAAAACAGTAACTGACCTAAATGGGCTTGGCCCAACAAACCTTACCAGCGAACTAGTTTACCTCGGCCCAGTCCAGCCCACGCCAGCCCACACCGGCCCGCGCCCTTTTCTTCCTCCTCTGTTCACGCGCGGCACGACGCGCCCGAGCCGCGATCCGCGCCGCCGACGCCGCCGACGGCGTTCCGCGCGCCTCGTGCCACTCCCTCGCGTCCCTGCCATCTCCCGCGCGTCTCTGTTTCTTCCTGCGTTCCCACAGACCTCGGGCGACGAAAACTAATCGCCGTCGCGCGCCTTCC
This sequence comes from Eragrostis nindensis, assembly GCA_012490785.1. Taxonomy (NCBI): domain Eukaryota; kingdom Viridiplantae; phylum Streptophyta; class Magnoliopsida; order Poales; family Poaceae; genus Eragrostis; species Eragrostis nindensis. Next base: position 63,623 of record JAAXCT010002001.1, read on the forward strand.
ACGCCACGCCGCGGCACCGCCTCTCCATTCTCCTCTCTTCCTTCACTGACACAAGCCACCGATGGATGCCACGCGCGCCACTGATCCTCGCGCAACTTCCAGTCTCCTTGCCCGCGATACGGAGCCCTTCCTTTTCCTCCATTCTCCTTTCGCCACCACTGCGCCAGTGCGCGTCCGCGCGTTCCCACGGCGAACCGCCTTGAAACCACTACAAAAGCTCGAGCTGCTTCCCTGTGCGCACTCTCTGGCCCTCTCCAAGCTTCTTGAGTAGTCCTCGACGAGAGAAGTGAAGAGAGTGACGCGAATTTTGGTTTTTCCCCAAAATCGACCGCCGCCGCCATCGCCGGAATTCGAGCTACTCCGGTAAGCTCCACGTCGAGTTCAAGTACTTTTGGAATCTTCATGAGATGCTGATGCTTTCCCCTCTGACCATTTTCTTGATTTCTAGGCGGAAGGGTCATTTCATCCATCTTTCCCCTGTTTCGCCGCCGCCGTCGACGACGACACCGTCTCCGGCCATTTCTGTCCTCGCCAACTGCTCGGTGAGCCTCCTGGCAACTTGTAGATGCTAGATGCACAGCACAAACACGTCGCCTTGCTTTGTTTCGCACATCTTGCCGTAGCTCTGCCGCCGCGCCGCCTAGGTCACCGTTGCGCCGCCGCTAAAGTCCACCATCGGCGACGAGGTAACCACCGGAGTGTAGGTCTTGAGCTTGCGCGTCGAATGGTGTAGCATGTCGATGTCGCCGAGTCATAGTTCGTCGCCGGCGAGCCGCTCAGTCGCCACGTTTACTGTGCACACGCTAATTTGAATTAGATCATTCCTAAGCCACCACTTGTCGCGCTGCGATTGGCCAGTTTAGGTTTAAACGTTTTTAGCACGAAATAGACAGAAAAATAGTAAGGAAAAATTTGGGAAAATATCTAGAAAAATTCCTTATGTTTTTAAGCTCCTTTTTATGTGAAAATATGATATATGAATTTAGGAAAAATTCATAGTAAAAATAAGCTAGCTTTATGTTTGGTTCAAAAACAAATATTTAGGGAAATTGCTTTTGGAAAATAAATAAGATTAGGTTACCTTTTGAACTTTTCAGAATCTATCTCCACTGTAGACCCATAATTGATCTTAGGAAAATTTGAAAAGACATAAGTGTAGAATTTCTTTATTTTATAGAAAACCATATGTTTCTTTATAAGAAATTAATGGTAATTTGCTTAATAGATATGCATGCAATCACTATAGATGAAAAACTTAGTTTTCCACTTTACCAGCCACTGATAGAACTGTCCTAGTGGAAATAAAGATGCTAGGTTTCATTCACATAGATAGTTTTATTTATCATATACACCATAAGTACTTTCTTTAGGAAATTAAGAGAAATAAAAATATTGTCTAGGTGAATATGGCATCATCAGCCCTAGAGGTATGTTAAGCTGGAAAAGATCGATTTGTTAGCTTCATGATCCAGTTAGAAATAGTTTGATCCTTTTTGGACTCAATATAAACGATGTCGATTTAATTTCTGATATAACTTTGTTTTCGCGTAGAATTGTCGTATGACCTCCGGATCGAGTGATTTAAGTTGCGTAATTTATGTAAATTCATGCTTCATGCATACATGCAGAAATATGCATTATTTTCAGTTGGTTTTGAATCTGGATTTATTTGGTATTTATTTGGATATTATTTATTTTAACGTGTAGACGATTCGAACGATGGTGACTATATAGAGGAATAAGAATCCGAGGATCCGAACTACGAAGATCAAGAGTTGGAACAAGATCAGCAGCAAGGCAAGCACCCCCTTGATCATCTGGACCCCATGACTGTAATGAAATGTTTTGCATAATGATTAGGAATTAAATGTGCATTTATAGTTTTAATGAAATTGATCCTTGGGAAAATATGGTAGCTCTTAGATTAAGAACCCTATGACCCCTTTAATTGGTCTTTGTAATATATTCTAGGCTGGGAATGGATATGGTGAACATTTTTATAGGATCACCTTATATGTTATGATTATTAAAATAATGGTTTAGTAATTCCTCCCCGAAATTGTATACTGGTTTAAGCACATGCAAAAATCCTAAAACTTGAGAATCATATTGTTAGATAAGTTTAATTATGAATTATGAATATTTTTAGATGGTGGCGGGTTATGTTATGGTATTTTGATAGTATTGTTGAAATTATTGGAGACCCGCTACATCATGTAAGGACCGGTACTTTATGACTTGATTTAAGGAATCTCCCGTGCGATCATAGGTGCTGGTATGGGACGGTCGTGGCTAAGTATGTAGTTGAATGTTATCTTGCCTTCTAGAAGTAGGGAATGTATGGATAAATTACCCGTTTTGGTATTTATTCAGAGGGACCTCCATTACTACGGTTTTGGGCTCAAGGTTTACCAATGCAATGAATTGTACCCTTTTCCTGCCTAATTATCCATATTTGAAGGAGGGGATAAATTGTACCTCTGGGGTATTAGTGGTCAGGTTCAGAGGGATTTTTACAATTTAGGGAAGGCAAGGTTAGCAAACAATTATTGAAAACGTCATGTGTGATACCGATATGCACCCTTCGTGAGTGCATGGTGCTAGCTACACCTTAGACGGTCACTCACAACCTATGGGTACAGCGTACAAACTCTGCAGAGTAAATAAATCTATTCGAATAGCCGTGCTTGCGGTCTCAAGCTCCTTAATGATGGAAATCTTGTTTAACGATATGAATATTGTTCATGCTTATTAATAATTGTTTAATTACTTAAGTTTTTGCATGTTAATGATATCTCATTTATATGGAATATGTATGTGCTTATTCATTTATGCAATCTTATTATACTACCTTTACTTTAGTAACTTTCAGTTAAATTTATTTATTGTATTTACTTGGAAATCCCATTTCCTTCCTTTTGGTAACACCCGCATTTAATCACTTTGTCATACACATAAGTCTTGCTGAGTACCAATGTACTCACCCTTGCTAAATATGTTGATCAGAAGAAGAAGATGATTCGTATGAAAATCCACCGGACATGGGTTTTTATGCATCGAGCTTTGACGAATATTCCGGTGGTTCGGTCTAGGTTCATCTAGGTTATTCGCCTGTGGAGTTTTGGGCAATAACCACTAGATGCGCTGCGAGTTCTTTTGGTCTTTATCTGCTTCTTCAGACTTTTATTTAGCCGGTCGGCTAGACATATGTATACTTAAGTTGTAGTGTTTGAATTTTGAGATGTATAATAAATAAGGATTTTGTTGTATGTGAATGATGATATCAATTGCTTACGGGTGTGCTTGCGATTGATCCTGGGACAAGCACGATAAAAACATGTAGTTTCGGGTATGTAAATATCCCGAACACCGCAGATCTCCAGTAGGATGGTAGACAACTTGGTGAAACACAATTTGGTATGGTTGGGACAACAAATAAGAGAATAAATTGGATAGAACAGGGATTTCATTACCATCGGACGCGCTGGACAGATCCAGAACAGGGAGAAAGAGACATTGAGATTAAGATCCCGGAAGCTTGAGAGCTCCACTGCCCACCAATTTTGGATATGTCGTAGGTGAAGTGGAGGCGCATCTTCTGGTGGAATTTCGCAGCATTTTGTTGGGTGGATCTCCGGAAATGCCAATGCCAATCGGCGGCAGTGTGGCTGGACGCGAGAGCGGCGGGGCGTGTCGGCAGCCTGGAGGCGTGGTGAAGGTTTGTGAGGGGTGGGGAGGACGTGGGAAGGTGCTGGTACATATAGGAGAGGTGGAGATGGTGTGGTCAATGAAAGGAAAGAGGGAAAATAGGATGGAAAGAGCATTAAAATGTATTAATTGAGCGTTTAGTGCTCATTTTCGTTCCATTTGAATGAAGGCGGTATATGGAATGAATATAAATGGTCTCTGGACATGAAGGATGAGAGAGAGAGAGATGACATAGAACGACGCGGGATATATGATGGCGATGAAAATTGGAGAGATTCAACAAGGATTTATCCAACCTTCAACTCCTTAATCTATTCTAAAATTTAGAAATTCATTTTTCATCACATAAAACAAATTTATTTTATTTTAAAGTTTTAAAAATTAAAGAGAAAGAGCTTCACACCCCAAACACTACAACAAATGTGACTTTCTATGACATTTTCCTGATGACAACATATCGTTATGTCATAAATCTTGTTAGGTTTATGATATTTTTGAGGAAATAGGGTGTGTTTTGACAAAACCCAAGATATGTCATTAAATTTGGCCGCAAAATTGTCATAAATCAAGGCGCCATTATATTATGACAAACAAAAATGTCATAATTGGCAAAAATAAATGTCACAACAGTTATGACAAACATGAATTGTCATTACCAAATTTTTCTTTATTTTACAGCAAAATTTATGACATATATGAATTGTCATTGAGTGGCACACCTGTCAAATACCTGTAACACGGGACCCACATATATTTTTTATTCGAATGGTACCCATATGTAATTGATAAAATGGGAGTTTTCGGTAAATAATTTTTTTAGATCATGCACACGTGGCCCACATGTGGATTGGTCCCACAACATAGCAAGTGGTACCCACATGCATGTTTTAAAAAAATAAAAATATTGCAACTAATGCTAAAGATTAAGCCAAGAGCACTTGAATGACAACACTCCTTAAAAGCAAAATATAATTTGAGGTGGGACACACATTTTAGTTTTCTTAAAATATATAAGAAAATGTAATTTGTGCTTGTTAAAAAATAAAATTTGCTAAAAGTTGAACCCAAATGTAACGAAAGCAAAGAATTTTTTTTGATTCATTTAGGATGCTAACATTTTTATTAGACAAAGAGTTATTTACCAAATTAAACTAGATAATATAGGTTAATAAATATTATTGATGTATTCATGTGGGAGTAGTTTGCCGCAGTAGGGATTTTATTTTGTTGAAAATGTAGTTAAAATTTTGTTAGAAAACGTTTTCGTTTGAGGTAGAAAATAGGAGAGAAAAGAGAAATAGAAAAGGAGAACGAAAACCCCGGTCAGGTTATGGGCTTAATCTTACTCCTCGGGCCATTCCTCCTCTTTTCTTTTTCTTTTCTCCTTTTCTTTTCTCACCGGGCCGGCCTCCTTCTCTTTCTTCCCGCAGCCCACTTTCTCCTCCCTCTCATGGCCCAACTTGGCCCAGCAGCGAAGGATGTTGGAAAAAAATAAAAAATCAAACGGCCACAAGAAGATTCGAACTTATGACCTCCTGGGAATAAGCTAAGGGCCTTACCACCATACCATCATCGTATTTTTGATACAAAAGGCATCAACAATATTTATAGAATATTAAGAAGCTTGTAGACCACCACGGCCAGTAGCACAAGGTCCAGCCGCATATTTGCTTGTTCTCAATCCAGTCCAGTCCAAAGACGTGAAAACCACTAAAAATTTGAATTTTTTCAAATTTAAAACAAATTCAATTAAAGAAGAAGTTAAATTTTTGCTAAATTTGATTTTTTTTTTAATTTTAAACTTGCATCAAAACCACCATTTGCATATTTGAATTTTCCTGTTTTAATTTATGTGTTTGTTTGATTTTTATCCTTTTGCAATTTTGAATTTGTATCCAAACACGAAACCAGAAAAAGAAAACCCTTTCTCTATTTCGTGGGCCGCCCCTTTTCTTTTCCTTTCCTGTCGGCCCACTCCCCTTTCTTTCTTTTTTCCCCCTTTGCCAACTCCTGGCCCAACTCCACTCCTCTCTGGCCCAGCAGCAGCCCAGCCCCCTCTCCTTTCACTGTGCCACCGACAGGTGGACCCCACCTGTTCTTCTCCAGTTCTTGGCTCCCAGCTCTTTTTCTCAATTTGATTCATTACTGAATTTTGAAAGATGTATATATTTCGCATACGAAGTCCAAATGACCTCGTTTTTTTTCCTACGTGTTGATAAAAATATTATCTACCCATTTGTGGAATATATGGAACTGCTTTATATGATATAACTATGCCGTATCTCCAAATAACTGCTGGACATTTTTTATCAATTTTTTGTTATTTTTGTAAATGTCGAAAGAAAATGTTTCTGGACATGAATTTTTGTGGAGATGGAGAATTGAGCACCTCTACACGAGAGAATTATGTTACAATTTTTTTGAAGCTTTTGTTGAGGACATTGTTCACTTATGGTTGAACTTGGGTGATAGTTTCATGAGATATGTCTAGAGTTGTCCACTTTGAACACATTTTGATAGATTTTTTTTCAAAAAAATTAACGAAAAATCCTATGGGTTTGGGTTGACATAGAACAGCCACAAACTAAAAATCAGCTCAAAATTCGTTATATTTCGCGAGATAAAATTTGACAAAACAATTGAAAAATGCACTCATTTCTTCTCTTTTTTATATCTCACGAAGTTTGTTGCAACTTCGGGTGAAATTTGGTAAGAATGTGTATCTGGTCGATCCAAATGAACACTAATTTTGATGAAATTTTTTAAAATTATTTGTATATGTATCATTTTCAAAATACTAATTTTTTATCAATCTATACAGCTCTAAAATTTACCTATACCCAATGACCGGTGGTCCTTTGTCTTTCTTCTCCCCACATGTCAGTCACCAGGCACAAATCGGAAGGGCACCGGATCTGTATTGGGAGAGAGAACTAGAGAGAGAGGAAGAACGAGAAAGAACAGGCGGAGGAAAAGAAAGAGCTCTGGGAAAAAGTTTACCTGCACCAAGTATAATAAATAGGGGGTGGTGCCAGCGCTCGCGCCAACTTTTTCCCTCGCGCGCTCGCTTTTCGCGCGCTCGCGCGCTCGCCTTGCTGACGCCGGAGAGCCAATTTTGCTCTCCGCGCTCGTCAAGATTTTGCTTGCCCGCGGGGCCGAGCCAGCCTGTCAAAGCAAGCATTTACTAACGCTACGAAACAGATGGCCTTGCCCAGCGAGGCTAACTCGGCAATAGCCTGGCCTAGCAAAGGAACCAAACTGACCCTAAATAGAGCCGGCCGCCCTCCCCAAACCCTACTCCTCTCGTTCACTTCTCTCCCAGCCACAGCCGCCTCTCCCAACATCCTCCTCTCCCCTTCAGATCCGCCGCCGCCGCCGCCATGCTCTCCCTCCCAGAGCTCGCTGCTGCCTCCTTCCTCCCTCTCCTCTACCATACCACCGAGCTCCTCCCTCCCTCTCCCGACGAGGCCTCCCCGCCGTGACGCTGCTCCCCTTCCCCGGAGGCAACACCCCGATCTCCGCCTCCCCCCTTCTTCTCAGGTCAGACCTGCTCCTCGTCCCCGAGCACGCCGTCCGACCCCTCCGCGAGATCCACGCCGGACGCACCATCCGCGAGATCCGCGGCGGCCATTCCCTCCGCGAGATCCATGGCCGCACCCTCCATGTGATCCACACCGGCCGTAGCCTGCTCCCCGTGGCTTTGCAAGCTCGTGTGGTGCGGCGGCACGGCGGACCGATGATCTCGTGTGGCGCGGCGGCTCGGCTAGTGGCCTGCCGGCACGGCGCGGCGGAGGGCCTACTCGCGGTGGCCTTCCAAATCGCCCGCCCGATGCTTGCATCGTGTCCTCCCCTGCGGACCTGCTCATGTGCTTCCTCCACCTGCAGTAGTCGTTGTCTCCTTCCACCAGCAGGAGCAGAGTGCAAATGCAGGTAGCATGCCATTCTCTTCGATCCTCCTTTACATAATGCGTCTAATGCGATTTCTTCTCTCTACCTATCAGTATCTGAACAATTAGTGCTTTCATATGCGAGTAATTTGGTTTAGATCTGGATTGAGATGTGGATTTGGAGGCCTGAGCGGAGGGATACTTTAATCTCTGCTGCTATGCTACTTTGCATTCTTGATTGATGCATAATTAAAATGTTATTAGCCAACTAACTTGTTAGTTGTGCGCCATTCTGCAATGAGTCAATGACCTTAGTTAATTAGTTGATGGCCAGTGCCAGTCAGCTACTGCCATTTTGTTAACTAGGACATTTAGCACTGCATGGAACACTAACTGGTAGCCTGTGAAAGAGAGTTGCATGCTTCTTATTATCAAGTGCTTGATTTCTTAGTGCTACAAGTATGGCATATATGCAGATTGCCGCCTGTGCCTCCAAGCTGGGGTGAGGGCTGCTCTCCTACTAGCAAATCGAACTTACCTGGAGCTCGATTGACATGCTGTAAAATCTGCTTCTGTTGCCATGTAACAAAATGCCATATCTAGATGTGTGAATTAGTTGCTAGTGGTGAAGATAACTTCAACTCATATCTCTGTTCCTCGACCTGTTAACAGATAAATATACTGAAATCTAGGCATTTCGATTTCATTTTTAATCAACCAGTGCAGTAGCACTAGCAGATCACCCCGTCTAGAAACTGAATCAATCAGCAAGTAGCACTAGCAGATTGCAACTAGTCCTTGTCGTTGCAAGGAAATAGCATAGGAATATAGCACTAGCAGTAGTGCTACTGGATTGTTTCCGGGAGTTCTGTTAGTAAGGTTACTACTTACTACAGGCCCTGTCGGTATCAAGTATGGAGCAAAAGTTTCCAAATAGTAAAACAGGCTGCCATTCCTTTCCGAATCAACCAGCATAGCAGCACCATAGTCATAACAGTTCTCTTTGTGGGCGACGACTGTTAGTCATAACAGTTCTCATAAAAGATGTCTATCCTGCATAATAGTTGAATCATGCACATGCAATTTCTTTAAATTTTACAATATCTTTTGCCCTATCCTAAAAATTTCCCTAATACGATTTGTGCAGAAAAATCCGATGATTGTTTCAGAAGTGATCTACAGAAGTGTTTATGGGAATCTCAACTTTTGAGTTCTATTGGGCAGCAACAAAATCATTGAAAAGGTTTACCATAAAGACTTTTGCATTCTTACCATTGAAATGAATCTTAGCCATCTATTGATGATGTTTATCAGAAGTTTGTCTCTATTTAGGATATGGCTCTATTCTGACCAATGAAACAAATAAAAAAACCTACTGTTTTCAGTTTGTTATAGTTTGGACCTGCAAAACACGGATACTTCAGTTTTTGCTCGGACACGTATTGGATACGCGGCGGATACGGATACGTCACGGATACGGCTCGGATACGTATCCAAGAAGTATCCGATTAAAAATAATTAAAAGGAAAATCGGATACTTCTCAATACGTATTGGGCCGAATGTGGCCCAACAATGGATACGTATCAGCCCAGCAGCAGCCCACCACTCAGAACATCTCTTCTCAGATATAACCCTGCCTCTCTTCTCTCCTGTCCGTGACCTAGCCGCCACTCAGAACATCTCTCACGACAGGGAGGCGGAGGAGGACGACGCGCGCCTCCACACCTGTCCGACGGCCGTTGAGCTCGCCGGCGGCGACCCGACGGCGATCAGCAGGGCCAGGTGAGCTCGTTTGGTACCTTTCCGTCTCTTTCCCCCATCCGAATCAGTGATGAGATCCCCTGTCCCTTTGTTTTCTGAGACTGTTTCGTTTCGATCTTGAGCATAGATGTCCACTCCAGCGTCAAGTAGCGCCGGATCTGGTTCTTGTGCGACCTCTACCGACATTAGAGCTCCATTATGGGATCATGTCATCATTGTAGAGAAGGCACGTTCCGGCGGCAACACTAGATGGACATGCAAGTACTGCAATTACGATGGATTCAGTAGCTACACTCGAGTTGAAGCTCATTTGCTGCTGGTCACTGGCAAGGGAGTCAATCCGTGTCCTAAGGTGACTGATGAGATTCTGGCTCAGATGAGAAGTGAAGTTCAGAACTGCAAAGAGCTAGTGCAGAGAGGCAAAACTAGAGCTGTGCCTATGCCTACTGCACCAGCTTCACGTGATGGCACAAAGAAGAACAAGAGGGGACCAGTCAGCGCATTGGAGAAATCCTGGGCATTACAAGACCGCAATCATTTGGATGCTTTAGTATCTAGATCATTCTACTCTGGAGGTATGCCTTGCAACATCATTTCAATCACCTTTCAACTTTGAAATGTTAAGGTTTGGGGTTGCTAAATCTGATTTCATTCACTTGCAGGGATTCCTTTCAACTTTGCAAGAAACCCATACCTGAGAGAAGCATTTTCCTTCGCTGCAAACACACATCTGCCAGGTTATCAAATTCCTGGGTACAACAAGCTTAGAGAGGTGCAGCTGAAACAAGAAAGGGCTCACATTGACAAGCTATTGAAGGCTTCAAAGAGCACATGGGATCAGAAAGGTGTGACCATTTGTGCAGATGGATGGACTGATCCTCAAAGGAGGCCACTAATAAATTTTGTTGCTATTTCTGGAACATCTGCTATGTTCTTAAGGGCTGACAATTGTGAAGGAGAAGTAAAGACGAAGGAATACATAGCTGAGAAGTTGAAATCTGTTATTGAGGAGGTGGGTAGACACAATGTTGTTCAAGTCATCACAGATAATGCTGCCAATTGCAAAGGTGCGGGTCTCCTAATAGAAGCTGAATATGACAATATATTCTGGACACCATGTGTTGTGCATACACTCAATCTTGCTTTGAAGAGTATTTGTGAGCCTAGAGCCCCTAGAAATGAAGATGATCAATATGTTTGGCAGCAACTTGAATTTATAAACACCATTAGAGGAGATGCAGCAACTATTAAGAATTTTATAATGAATCATGGCATGCGTCTTTCAATGTTCAAGAAGTTTAGCCGCCTCAAGTTACTCTCTATCGCTGAAACAAGGTTTGCATCAGTTGTGTGTATGCTGAAACGAATGGTGGAGGTAAAAATGGCTCTAAAGCAAATGGTCATTAGTGAGGAATGGGCCATATATAAAGATGATGATCAGATTTCTTCCTTTGTCCATGACACCGTGTTAAGTGAGGTGTGGTGGAAGAATGTGGAGTTTGTTCTCAAGATTACTACTCCTATTCATGACATGATTCGGTTGGCTGATACCGACACGCCATGCCTTCACTTGATTTATGAAATGTGGGATTCTATGATCGAGAAAGTCAAGAAAGAGATATATCTGTGGGAAGGGAAGCAGCCAGATGAGATTTCAGACTTGTACTCGGTTATTCATGATATTTTGGTTGCTAGGTGGACCAAAGGAAACAATCCACTTCATTGTTTAGCTCATTCACTAAACCCAAGGTACTATTTTGCACTAACAGTTCCTGTTTGTAAAATAGAAATATTGTGCAGCACCTCTTTTGCTAATGGTTGCTCTTGCATTTGTAGGTACTATAGCAAGGAGTGGCTTGATGAAGGTGTTGGCCGAGTACCCCCCCACAAGGATAGAGAGGTTTCAAGAATGAGGATGACATGCTTCAAGAAGTTCTTTCGCATACCACAAGAATTGGCTCAAGTCAAAGAAGAGTATGCAAAGTTCTCAGGTTGTTCCGAAGAATTCAGTAGTTATGATGCTATCAATGATAGATACTCTACTACTCCATTGGCATGGTGGTCAAGCTTCGGTCAAGATGCTCCTCTATTGATGAATTTGGCCATGAAATTACTTAACCAACCAGCCTCATCTTCTTGCTGTGAACGAAACTGGAGCACCTACAGTTTTATACATAGTGTCAAAAGGAATGCCTTAACTCCAGAGCGTGCTGAAGACTTGGTCTTTGTTCACTCAAACCTGAGACATCTTTCAAGGAAGAGTGACGCATACAAGAAAGGAGAAACAAGGATGTGGGATGTGGGGGGAGATTCTTTTGAGTCTTTAAGCGGTATAGGGATTCTTGAAGTTGCTGATCTATCTCTTGATGAGCCCGAGCTGCAAGCTGTTTCTTTTGGAGATGCAGAGGTGGCGAGTTCAGTTGAAGTCGTCGAGGATGAGTAGAGCTGCTGCTCATTGAGGACGAATAGGGCTGCTGCATGAGCAGCAGCATGTATCCTTTGCTTTGTTTCCTAAAATTATGCTTGGATGGACCTTGTAGTCGTCTCGTACTCTCGTTGATTTGTGGACCTTGTATCGGTGTATCCTTTATTGTATTTGTGCTGTTGTGTGACAATTTGACCAACCTGTTGGCTGCTAAGCTATTATTATTTTCATATTCACTATATTTATTTTTTTTAAAAAAATTCACAAGTATCCGCGTATCGGGTTGTTTGAGAAAACGGCGTATCGCCGTATCCGTATCCGCCGGATACTGATACACGTATCCGTATCCGTGCTGCGTAGGTTTGGACAACTTCAGTCCTATTGATCTATTGATGTCTTCCATATTTTCAGAGATGAGAGATCTAACTATTTGCTTCATGATACATTCTGAAATCAAAGATGTGCCACTAGTGAGGTATATTCTTATATGTTCCTGATGATATTTTTGTGCCATGGATATTTATGCAACTACTAGTGCTGGCATTACCTTTTTGGCATATAATTCTGGTTGAGCCCGACATGTTGGTTGTAGATTTAGATAAGCATTTTGGGTTCAAATTTAGCTAATGTGCTGCATCTGATTCTCGATCTGCTCCTTGCAGCTTGGTAGCTAGATTAGTGTACAGTATGTTGCTTGATCTGGTGCATGTACAGTACCAAGTAACCTTTCATGATTGCTGCTTGCTCCTTGCTGGGTGAGGTAGAAAGATGTTGAATTGTTTATACAGTAAGAATTTTACTCCTTAGAACAGATGTACACATCTTCTCCTATTCTGTAGCTTACTCCTTTATTAAAAAATTGTATGGAGAATAAAACTGAATCAATGATTGTTTCTAACAGTGTTTCAGTGATCATTGCTTCAGTATGCAACTACCTAAATATTAGTTGCCTCGGTTAGCACTTATGAATGTTCAAAATGTCAACCTGTAATCGATTTCTGTCCACTAGTGCTTATCCGTGCAGCTCTGTTCATTTTCAACGTTGAGAAGCACACGCAAACATGAAAATCAATCATTAGCTTCTTAATATCTATTTATTTCTATTCATTGGATATCAAAGCTCACTGAATGCATACTTTGTTGCAGGTTCCTTATTGTGCCTGGGCGATTGGAAGTATGATACTTCTGTGAAGAAGTGACCTGTATCAGCAGTTATATTGGGGAGTAGGAAGGCTCAGTTAGGGATGGTAATCTAGTGCATCCTCTGTAATGCTCTCTAATTTGCCCCTGTAATGATAGATGGTTGTGGTCTTTTGTTGGGTATGTTTGGCACTGTACTGTGAATGTTTTGATTGTTGTACCATTGATTTGCTCATTAATATAGTGAACAATTTGATTCTGTTGGGCCAAAAGTATTGCAGCCACTTAAAATTGTTATGAATCCTTAAAAGGTAAAAAGCCTGCGGAATTAGTGGGCCGAATGTTAAAAAGCTTGCAAAATAAGTGGGCCGAATGTTAAAAAGCTTGCGAAATAAGTGGGCTGAAAGTAAAAAGGTCTGTAAAATTAGTGGGCTAAAAGTAAAAAGGTCCGCGAAATTAATGGGCCGAAAGTTAAAAGAGCTGTGAAATTAGTGAGTCGAAAGTTAAAAGGGCTGCAAAATTAGTGGGCCGAAAGTTGAAAGGCCCACGAAATTAATGGGCCGAAAGTAAAAAGGCCTTCGAAATTAATAGACCGAAAGTTAAAAAAAAAGCCTAAGTAATTAACGGGCCGAATTTAAAAGGCTCGCGAAAGTAATGGGCCACATAACAGCCAGGTCCGGTCCAATAGGTAATGACAAAAATCGCAATTGTCATGCAACTCTATGACATATTTATGAGTGTCATAAACTGATTGTGACATTTTTTGAATTGTCATGAACAGTTATGACATTTCTGCAAAAAGTCATAAAATTATAACAAAAATAGCGAAAAAGTCACAGAAGGTATTTAGCTACACACCTTCTATGACTAAGTGATTTTTGTCACTAAGAAGTCATGAAAGGTCAGTTATGACTAATTTCAGACCTTCTGTGACTAAAGTAAAAAAGTCAAAATTGTTGTAGTGAAATTAAGAATTTTGGGGTGTGACAGGAAGAGAGAGGTAATCGCTTCTTTGAGGTTGTTGCCAAAGGTGTAGGCATCCCTGCCGCCAAGGTATATAACCTCCAGTGCCCTTGTTAGATTGATCACCAGCTGCGCTACTGGCAGCAACGCGCGGTCCGTCTCCATGCATGTCTTGTTGATCCTCCGCCATGCATGCTCCACCATGGCAGCGATCGCCTCCAGGGACTCCTGCCCCGTCGCACCATGCTCCTTCTCGTAGCATTCCACGGAGCTTACCATGTCCTTCTTCCTCTTGCCCACCTGCAGTCCCACAAATCAACACATGAGCTTGCTTGGTGCAGACATCTCTAGTTTGTTTATTTACAGAGGCCCGCCGTCTTTTATTCTTAACTCTGTTCTAGCTCGTCTCTCATATTTCTGACATATACTACCTTGTAAGATGCGATGTCGTTGAGGAAGCGAGCGACCTCTCCGCTGCAACGGACAATGTCAGGGACAGTACTTGCCCAGTCGAACGCCTCCTTGGTCGCCATGTCACCCGCACCTAAGAGTATCAGGATTACAATCATCGGATAGCCCGACGACATGACGATAAGTCCATGTGCTCTTTGAAAGTCGACTCATACTTCCCGTTGGACCATTCTTCCTCAGCAAGGTAGTACATGGATTGCGTCTTGTACTGCACAGAAGAAATGTATACACATGTCGTTGTTATTTTCTTGCGTAGATATATATTCGCGAGCTGCCAGTACATATGTGTTATAACCATACCGCTTTCTTGGCGTAAGAAACGCGGTACTTCTCGTTTGCCTTTAAATCACCCTCGATTTCTTCAAAACTCCTAAGCAGTTTGTTGTAGAAAGTGTGCAAGTACTCTGGTAGAAGAGATACCGCATTTTCGTCCCATCTGAATTAATGATAGTAAATAATAATCACAAAAAGCTAGAGAAGCCATCTCCAATTTCAGGACACAACAGTTTTACTTTGGATAAAAAGTGGAGCCAATGCTTTTGGTCCAAAATTTTAAGACATGAAACAGGATATAATTAAGCATATTGATAATTAAAATAAGTTATGATATAATCCACCTTTGTATAGCATTGTTGAGCGCACGACACTCCTCTATGGTGGCGTGGGCATCATAAGTGTCATCCATGAGAGACAACATGCCGAAGGGTTTCGCTAATGTCATTCGTGCACGAGAGTACTCCTCCTCGTGGAATACACAACATACCCAGAAGTAGCTCTCCACAAGGCGGTCTCGAGCATAGCTTAGCTTCACGGTATCATATAAGTCTCTCCACCATCTACGTAATAAATTAGTTTTGCCCCAACGATCATCTTAATTAGTTCACGTCAACAGAACTTGTATCAGAGCATAACATTACTTATATGTTAAAGCAAAATGGTTATTAATCAAACATTTTAATTACTTTGAATCTTTTGCAGTACTGTATAGTAGATAACACAATAAGCTAGAGAAATGTTGCTAATACTTACAAAGAGAGGACCTTGAGCTCTTCGAGGTGAATGGATCTGACAAGATGGATGTCTAGCCTTGCAAGCTCTAGCAGGGTGCTATTATACACATCCTCATTCTCATACTCGGTGATATAGTGCATAGTCTTTAGCCGCTTCGGGACACGAGGAAGAGGGATCCCCAAAGAGCGGGAAACCTGCTCTGCAAGTGGTGTCTCCAGTTTACCTTGCATGGCTTTCAGACAATGCTTTGAAAAAGTGATGGCTTCATCTAGCTTCTCCTCGCCAGGGATTGCAAGGTGAGCGGAATTATACAGGCTTAGCATGCCTCTAGGGTCACTACATAGGCTTGCGCTGAAATTTCCAGTGTTATCTTTGAACTTGTCAAATACATCTGCAGGGAAAGTGTACACATATAATGGTGTACCCAAGATATATATATTCGATAACATATGGATTTCAGATGTGTCGGAGTTACAATTATTTCAAGTGACCTATGGCCCATTACTACAAATCCTTTTTTTTCAACACACACATTATTTTCATACCTGGAGAGACCCAGAAGCCATGTTGCCTGAGCAAACGAAATTGGAGGGCCGCAGTATGGAGGTCGGTGGAGCCGCCAAACTCCAGCACCTTTCGTGGACGAAGCTTAATACCGCGTCGATCTCCTTTTGGAAGTGGTTATCTATACCGAGGTGTTCAAGCGTATCCACCAGCATCATCATGTGATCTACGCTCATGGATCTGCTGGCAGCGAACATCTGACGCACTTCTTCCTTGAGTTGGTCAGCCCTCTCTTTCATCCACTCCTCTGACCTCTGGAAATGCACACTTAGAAATAGTATTAAAGAGCTAATAACATGCTGTCAAATTAATTATACTGAGGTGTGAATAAAAGAAAGCATGCCTGTGAGACTGGCGGGTTGTAATTTGCAAAGAAGTCGCCCCAGACACTGGGTTCAAAAACACCGTCGGCAGCGTCATTGGTCGTGGCAACGGCCGTGCCATCAGATTTCTGGTTTACAGCAGGCTTGCCCGAAGCCATATCAGCTATATGTATCAAGAAAAATCACTTACGAGTTGTTAGCTGACTGCGAAGCTTATGAGCTACTTCTGCTATATAGCTTCATGCCAACGAGGTGCAGCTTGCTCTGTTCTAGCTAGCCGTATCCTTTTATAGAGATGCAGAGGGTGGTTAACCAGAGACAGCTCGCAATGGGCGTTGTGTACGAGGAAATAAAATATATCTTTGTTCCGAATTACATCCGCGGCCATTATACATTCAGAATCTTCAAAAACGTGTCGATCGGCGATCACGTTATTATATTTTCAGAGATATGTGACCTTGTCAGACGTATCCTCAACACACACCAATCAGATATAAGCTTATAAAATCATAAAATTGCAGACACCAAACTCCAAATATAACGTGACATGATGGGCTGAGTGACCGAGTACGTGCAATCACGCCTACCTCACGTCCATAGGCCAGCGTCCGTCACGCGCGCTATGAATCTCGCCTGCAAAAATAATTTGGACTGCGTTACCACGTGAAAATTTCATAAGTCGCCAAGAAAATCACATGGCAACTTTTACGTACATGCGGATGATTGTAGGCCTCTCATTTTAACCAGACCAATGACCATTTATCACTTGGAAAGTAATAGGTCTCAAAATTCATTTGCAAAGTTGTTACTAGGATTTTGCATGCAACGAAGAATAAATGCATGTTAGTTGTTATGACATGATTTGTTTTCATTTTATTAGTGAAAAACTAAAACTTGACACGTGTTCAAGGTGTACATGAAGCATGTGACCCATTTTTTCGTTTCGGTCTCCAAAACGTAACACGTGGTAAAAGAAAATTATAATGTGATCTATGGGTGCAACACACGTGTTTCATGTAAAAAAAATATCGCGATTGAAACGTCTCACTTTTCATGTAGTGAAAAAAATCACAACAAATGAGACTTGCGTTTGATGGTAAATGTTATTTCGAAAATAAGATCGTGGCGTCGAGTTAATTAAGATTTGTTCCAAGAGCAAAACTGCTACATGAATGTGTTATCTGTCTAGGCCGAGGGGGGAAAAAAACGTGACTCAGACGCGTGTTAGTTGTATCATGCCGATCGAGAAAAAACATGGAGTGAACGAAGTGGATAATTGCACTAACCAATAAAGTTCTGCAACTCTTGATGCCCGTTCATTTGTAAGAAATGTCATAGTCTAACGTCTCTTTTAATTTTGCGAATAATAGTCTAATGTCTTGAGTGTTCATTAGTTAATGAGAAAAGTCTAATTTGGGTCCCCCAACTATTGGGGGTAGCGCAACTTTCACCCCGAACTAAAAAACCGGGTATCCACGGTCCCTCAACTGTATGGGTGGGTGCAAATCGACTCCTCCGGCGGTTTTGAAGGCGGTTTTGTCCGAGTCAACAGTCCGACGTGGCAAGGGGCACGCGCCCAGGCTGAGTTCCGGTTAAAAAGGCGGGTCGCTGTCCCTCTCTCCCACTTCGCTTGACTTCTCTTCTCCCCAGACCTCATCTCGAAACCCTAGCTTGATTGCTGCGGAAGAGGCGGCGGCGCAAGAGGTGGCGGCGGAAGGGCGATTCCCGTCGGCGCGTTCGATGCGCACCTGGATCTGAAGCACTTCTGCGAGGTTAGTCGAATCTTGACCCAAATCTTGACCCGTGGAGTACAATGCTGGAGGTGGATGTTGGATTCGATGCGGTATATTAGTTTAGGCGTATAGATTAGGTACTTTATTGATGGTAGTGCGCTCTGGATTAGTTAGTGTAGGATTTTGGTTAGTTTATTGGAGCACAGTTTCGTTGGTTTGAGTAAATTAAGCATGGGGATTAGCTGCGGTCTTTGTATAAGAACCTTGCTGATAGCTTATTTTAATCATATATTTGCAGTGATAAAATCATGGATCCGTTGAGCACGCTGGCAGTTAGGTTTCATGTGAACGGGGAGTTGTTAAATGATGGTCGGGTTGTTCACTGGATTGGAGGATCTGAGGTGATGTCCTACATCGACAGAGATAAGGTGAGCTACCCTGAGATTGTTGGCCATCTTAGAGATCACATGGAGGTTCCTGAGGGCACGATGCTACACTGGTTGTTTCCTGGGATGGAACTCAGTGATGGACTGACAGTTCTTTGGGATGACAATTCATGCCTAAAGATGGCTGAGGCCATTGTGGAGGGAGGAGTGGCAGATATCTATGTTGAATGCAAAGATGTGCAGGATGATGCAGATAATGAGCAAAGTGACTTTGAGGATGAGATGCAACACATTTCTTTTTCTGATTCTGAGGAAGAAGAACCCGAGGAAGAAGAGGTTGCTGTGATAAGTGAGTCTAGAGAAGAGGCTCAGAGGCAGATTGCTAGGTTGAGGGAGTTTTACTCCAGCCCTACGAAGAAGGGCAAACAAGTGGTTGCATGTGATAGTGCAGTTGTGACCGACGCAACCCAAGAAGTACAAGCTATTCCTACCCAAGCAAGCCAAGCTCAAGCAGCAGCAGCCCCAGAAGCAGCAGCAGGTGAAGGGACAGCAGCAGCCCCAGAAGCAGCAGCAGGTGAAGGGGCAGCAGCAGGTCAAGGACACAAGGAATCAAGCTCTGACAGTGATTACATACCTGGGGATGATTGTTCATCAGAGGATGATGAGGAGGCAGCAGAGATGTCCCAAAGTTCAGTTTGGGAATGAAGTTCAGCTCAAAGCAGGATTTCAAAAAGGCCATTGTGAAATATGCTCTTGCTGAGAGGAAGGTGATAAATTTTGTGAAGGATGATCAAAAGAGGGTTAGGGCAAAATGTGACTGAGAAACATGCCCTTGGGTGTGCTTGTTGTCTGATAACAACAGATCTGAGAGCTGGCAGATAGTAACATTTCAAAGCATGCACACCTGCCCCCCTAGAAGGGACAACAAGATGGTCACAGCAAGGAGGATAGCACAGAGGTATGAAAAGTTTATCATGGCTAATCCATCATGGAAGCTGGTACCAATGATGCAAACAATTCAAGAGGAAATGTTTGCCAATGTAAGCATACCAAAGCTGAAGAGAGCAAAGGCCATGGTGATGCAGAAAGCTCTAGATGCAACTAAAGGGCAGTACCAGAAGCTCTATCAGTACCAGCTTGAGTTGCTGAGGTCAAACCCTGGTTCCACTGTTATTGTGCATAGGGCACCTGATGTTGAGCCACCAACATTTCAGAGAATGTACATTTGTCTGGATGCTTTGAAGAAAGGATTTAAAGCTGGATGCAGGAAAGTGATTAGACTTGATGGTTGTTTCTTCAAGGGAGCTACCAATGGTGAACTGCTATGTGCCATTGGAAGGGATGCAAACAACCAAATGTATCCCATTGCTTGGGCTGTAGTTGAGGTTGAGAACAATTCTTCATGGAATTGGTTCTGTGATTTCCTGTGCAGAGATCTTGAAGTTGGTGATGGTACTGGCTGGGTGTTCATATCAGACCAGCAGAAGGTGTGTGTTAATTCATGTGTTAATTCATGTGGGAGGGTTAAGTGTTAATTCATGTGTGTGTTAATTCATGTGTTAATTTATGCTTAGTGAACTGACTATTACTATATGTTTGCAGGGTATCTTGGATGCTGTTAGCAATTGGGCGCCACAAGCTGAGCATAGGAACTGTGCAAGGCATATTTATGCCAACTGGAAGAAGCACTTCAAGAAGAAGGAGTGGCAGAAGAGGTTCTGGAAGTGTGCAAAGGCTCCTTGCATGATGTTGTTCAATTATGCAAGGGCTAAGCTGGCTAAGGAGACAAGAGATGGTGCACAAGCAATTCTCAACACTCATCCACAACACTGGAGCAGGGCCTGGTTCAGGTTAGGATCGAACTGTGACTCAGTGGACAATAACATGTGTGAATCATTCAATAAGTGGATAATTGAGGCTAGGTTCTTCCCTATCATAACCATGCTGGAGACCATTAGGAGGAAAGTGATGGTTAGAATACATGATCAGAGGGCTAAGGCAGCTACATGGGAGACACAGGTGTGCCCCAATATCTTGAAGAAACTGAATATTTACATCAATCAATCTGCTTTCTGTCATGCTGTTTGCAATGGAGCTTCCAAGTACGAAGTGCAACACTGGGACCACAGGTTCACTGTGGACCTAGATGCAAAAGAGTGCTCTTGCAGGTATTGGCAGCTGTCTGGCCTTCCATGCCCTCATGCAATTTCATGCATTTTCTTCAAGACAAACTCTTTGGTTGATTACATATCACCTGCTTACTATGTGTCTAATTTCCTGAGCACATATGAACATTGTTTGATGCCTATTGAGGGCATGGCTAGCTGGCCTGAATCTGATAGGGAGCCACTAAAAGCACCTGGTTATGTGAGAATGCCTGGTAGGCCTAAGAAGGAAAGGAGAAGAGAATCATCTGAGCCTAGCAAGGGTGTCAAGCAGTCCAAAGTTGGAACTGTTATAAGGTGCAGAAAGTGTAAGCAGATTGGGCACAACAGAACAACTTGTGACAGGGTGAATGGTTCTGGGCCCTCTAGCCCAGCTTGTTCACCTGGTGCAAACTCTCAACCACTGTCTCCTCACTCAGCCTCTGCACCAAATGACATTGTACAATTCTCTAGCAGCCAACATAGTGAGGCTAGAACTGGGAAACGCAAGAGGACTGCAGGTCCAAGTCAACTCTCATCACAGATTGCAAAACCTACTCAGGTACTACTAATACATGTCTCTTTCTGCATTATCTTAGTGACTGACCATATGATGTTTACTGTAACTAATAACCAGCTACATCAATTTCAGATGGTGGCCAAGAGTACTGCATCGGCATCAACTGGTCCAAGTGGTTCTGCTAGGCTCAAGGTAAATGCAAGTATTCCTGGATCTCAAGCAACTTCTTCGGTCATTCTTAGGAACTCTGGGACAGCTTCTGCTCAAGTGACTACCAGCGCTCCTCGAATCAAGAAGGCAGTTGCAAAGAAGGCCCGTCCAGGAGGCATGCTGCTACTTCCCCCCTGGGACTCTGCCAAGCTTTGAATCTGTTGTTCAATGTGTTTGTCCGAAACTAAGTCAGTGAAGTTGTCAATCAAACTATGTCAGTGTATATCCGTCATGTTTAGATGTGCTTGTTGAACTATGTCAGTTGAACTTGATTTCTGTAAGACTATGAACCTGGTTTGTTATCGAGGACATGTGTCGATGTGTTTGTGCAACTGCTTTTCACCATTCCATTTGTTAATCTCAAACATTCACCCAAGAAATATAAGGTTCTAACTGATACGTCATAGATCATTGCGACACAAGTACTTCGATCATTACAACACGTAGACATAGTTCAACACGACACTAGCACTTAGTTCATTACAATCGAGTTCCACAGAACCTTAACCATCAGCTCGATTGATCCAACATAGCACCATCACCAGCTCAACGCACAACACATCAACTACACCTAACCGAAACGGAAGAACAAGGTAACACCAAGCAGGAAAACACAGAGCGCCCTCAACACCTTCCTCTCCAGGTCCATCCTTTCAACTTTGCCCTCTAGGTACTCCTTCTCGCCTTCCATTGGGTCAAGCCTTGCGTTCTCCAGCTTCAGCTCAGCTACCTCCTCCTCCAGCTCCTCAATCCTCTGAATCGCCTCGCCCAAGGCTTGCCTTGCGAACTGCTTCTTTTTCTTCAGAGTCCACACTGCATTGCGCAGGTCAATGAGCAATGTCTGCACAAATGGATCATGCGGACCCTCGAACCACTCCATCAGGTCGCAACCATTCTCCTGCATTTCAAGCACACACCTCAAGCCTAGTGCAATACCAAGATAAATCGAATCGAACACAAATCCATCGCACATCCAACCCGAATCGATCAGATCGACGGCAAATTAAGCTTACCCGAGCCCTGAAGCACTTCACGTAGCGGCGACCGGGGTTGTCGTCGCTCCAAGAGATCCACATCGCCGCCTTCTTCTGGCACTTGCAGAAGATGGCAGGATGGTAGTCCAGGGGCCCGACGCGGTACGGGATGGGCGAATGGCGCTTGTCATCGTCGCCCAGGATGGAGCTCGCGGATCGGGCCGAGCTCGAGCTGCCGACCATGGCGGACCCTAGGGTTAGGGTTTCGTCGCACTCTTCAAACTCGGGCTCCGGCGGCTGGAGAATGGAGAGGGAGACCGAGAGTGCGCCGACAAAGCCGAGTCGCCTCGGGTCTTATAGTCAACACGGGACCGGAGTGTTGACTCAGCCTGGGCGCGTGCCCCTTGCCACGTCGGACTGCTGACTCGGACAAAACCGCCTTCAAAACCGCCGGAGGAGTCGATTTGCACCCACCCATACAGTTGAGGGACCGTGGATACCCGGTTTTTTAGTTCGGGGTGAAAGTTGCGCTACCCCTAATAGTTGGGAGACCCAAATTAGACTTTTCTCTTAGTTAATTTGGCACCACTATGCAGTCCCTTTCTTTTTTTTGGATTTATAGCCGGTAGGGCATTTGCATTTCAGTAACCGCGGGTCCGCGGCAATGGCGCTACCAAGCCCGGGCCCACCGCTCAGCCTCCCTCCACCGTACCCCTCCCTCCCCGACCTCCTCTGCCGCCACCGCCTCCCGCTCCGCCGCCTTCTCGCCGCGCACGCGCTCGCTGCCGTCGCCGGACACCTTTCCCTCCCGGACCCGCGTCCCCATACCCAGCTCCTCCTCGCCTACTCCCGGCTCGCGCGTCCCATCCCTGCCGCTCTGCTCCTCCTCTTCCGCTCCTCGCTCCGCCTCTCCGTCGCACCCACCCGCCACACCGTCCCGCTCGCCGTCTCCGCCGCCTCCTCGTCCTCCTGCCACCTCCCACTCGCGCTCTCCCTTCACGCCGTCGCGGTGGTCCGCGGCCTGCTCCCATTCCCGCACGTCGCCAACGCGCTCGTCTCCCTGTACGCTAAGAACGCGCTCCCGGACTCGGCGCGCAGGTTGTTCGAGGAAATGCCCGCGCCAGACGTCGTCTCCTATAACGCGCTTGTGCACGGGTACGTCAGGGCCGGGAGGATGGGGCTCGCCCTCCAGGTTTTCGAGGGGATGCCCGTGCGGGACGCCGCATCATGGGGCACGGTGGTCGCCGGTTGCGCCAAGGCTGGGCGGCCGGAGGAGGCGATGGGGCTGTTTGACAGAATGATGGAGGAGGGGTTCATGCCCGACGATGTCTCGCTTGCCGCGGTGCTGTCGTGCTGCGCGCAGCTCGGGGCACTGGATAAAGGGCGGGAGGTGCATGAGTACATCAAGCAGAGCAGGCCGCGGCCGAACGTGTTCTTGTGCACGGGGCTCGTGGATCTCTACGCCAAGTGCGGGTGCGTCGAGGCTGCGAGGGAGGTGTTCAAGGCGTGCCCCGTGAGGAACGTGTTCACCTGGAATGCGCTCATCGTTGGGCTGGCTATGCATGGCCATGGCACGGTGGCGCTGCAGTACTTCGATCGGATGCTTGCTGACGGAATTCAGCCAGACGGTGTCACTTTCTTGGGGGTGCTGATCGGTTGTAGCCACGCCGGCCTTGTGGGCATGGCAAGGCGTGTCTTTTGCGAGATGGAAGGTGTGCACAATGTAGCCCGGGAGCTGAAGCACTATGGATGCATGGCTGACCTGCTTGGTCGGGCCGGACTCATCGAGGAAGCCGTGGACATGGTCAGGAAGATGCCCATGGAAGCGGACTCTTATGTGTGGGGAGGTATTCTTGCTGGATGTAGAATGCACCGGAATGTAGAGGCTGCAGAGGTTGCAGCCCGGCATCTGTTGGAACTGAACCCGGACGACAGTGGGGTGTACTCTGCCATCGCTGGGATCTATGCAGATGCAGGCAGGTGGGAGGATGTTGCAAGGATTAGGAAGTTGATGGATGAAAAGATTAGTCAGAGGAATGTTGGCAGTAGTTCGATTACTACAGAGTACAAAGATCGCACACTGAGCTAATCCCGCCATCGTACTATCAATGTGGAATGCATCTGGAACACTGAATGTAGAAACTGGTTTTGGAAGGTACTACTGCAACGACCCAAGGTATGTACTTTGCGATTTATGTCATAGCTAAGCTTTACCTTTCAAGTGTTATTGCCAATATTGTATGAAATGGTCCTGCAGGCCGCAAAGCTATCTTTCGGCACTTTGCCAACCTTTATGCTGCCAAGTGTAAATCTTTTGATAGGGACCATCTTGCAGTCAGAGTCGGAGGGGTTTCTCTCACGGGACAAATCCAGGACTATATACCACAGATCGACTGCTTACTCCGATGCTGAGAAAGGATAACCTCATTATTCCTTTCATGATTAGTAGGTCAATCCTTTTGTATTTCCCAGGAAATGAAATCCAAATGTACATAGAGGCTAGAGAATGCACAGAAGCACGTTTCGCCCCTTTCTTCAAGTTGCAGAAAGTGAGAGAATGGATAGGAAGCAAGCAAAGTTACTTATGTAATCAAGTTGAGATAAGAAACAACCATTTTTTTAAGTATTATACTGTTGTGGCCAATGCATAATTTCCCATGTTAATGCTTTCAGACATTAGGTATGGTGGGATAGTTTACCCCACTGCAGGCTAGTTTTCGAGTTGTTAACGCTGCCATAGGAATTGAAGAAGGACAGCATTTTTTTTTTTGTATGACCAAATTTGTAGCCCCACAGTTCATGGGACATTGGATCAAAAGTTCTAAACCCTCATTTGAATTCCTCCTAAGTTATAGTTTGATTGTCTCATGAACTCTCCAGATACCATGAAGCATTTCAAACTCATAATGCTGCAGCCCGGTGCATATAGCTCCCGCTTGCGCAGGGTCCGGGGAAGAATCCGACCACAATGAGTCTTTTGTACGCAGCCTTCCCCTGCATTTCTGCAAGAAGCTGTTTTCAGAACTTGAACCCATGACTTTATGGTCACAAGGCAACCCATGACTTTATGGTCACAAGGCAACAGCTTTACAACTGCGCCATGGCTCCCCTTCTCAAACTCATAATGCTCTCATAATGTTGCAAAGCCAGGAATTTTCAGTTCGCCAGTAACCATCGATTGCTGACCATAACCAAGCAACAATTTCCCTTTCCATCGAAGAGAACATTGCAGTAATGGATCCAGCTCTGATCTAAACCCGTCCAACTTCTGAAGCTTTGCTCTTCTTTCTCTGAACAATATTTGATTATGCAGAGTTCACAGCCATTATAAGTACCAGAGAAGAAGAGAATGAACACTATCACATTTGCAACAACCTTTTTATTTTGTCTGAATCAAGTACAACAAACTTTTATGTATGGAATGGCTACACAGATGCTATCCAAGAAGAAATGTAAATATATCCCTCAATGAGATGACTCCTTCCACAAATCTGGTACTTGGTTCAATAACCACAAGCCGCCGCACCCCTGATGATATACATAGAGCGTCAAAGATTTAAATCAATCTGTCAAACTTGAGTTGAAACAAATAGCACTATTTTTCTGTAAAACTGAAATCCAAACTTGCTCCTTCTGTGAAAACGCCCATATGTCACACAAATTAGTTACCTGAAATAGACAATTCCTCCAAGACTTCAAGCAAGGTACTCGTCTGCAAACAAGTATGGCTCTGTCGTCGGCCATTCACCTGGTATTGCACATCCAAAGCCTAAAAAAGAGAGTAAAAGACAATAATGATAACATTTCCTCAAAGATAACCAAATCGAGTTTATGTAAGGGGATGCATAATTGAAAAAAAAAAACACACACAGCCAGAGTAGACTGGAAATTTTTTGCTTATTGCTGTGGCTTTCCTCAGCCATATCGGCACGAAAAACTCTTGCAAGCTTAAAGAAGCTTGATTCTGTTTCTTGGGTACCTCTAACTGCTTCCACTGCTTTGACTCACATTTTTGCAGGTGGATTCAGTTCTGAATGACTCATGAACCCCAGAACTTGCATTTGCACCACTTTATCATATGTGGTTCTTAAAATAGCAACTTTTGGTCATCTGTTTGGTTCTGGCTGTACAATGTACATGAGTTATATTTTCCCAAGTAAAAAAGAAAATACATATAGGACATCAGACTGGACAAAATTGTTTTGACACTCCTTTCTACGTAGAACACTAATGAAAATGTCTTGAGTTGAAAAATGTTGATCAAAATAAAAATAAGAGAAATTGCAGTTTCCAAATTATGCAAGCGAGTATATGTATGCAATGTCAAATAAAAGGCAATTGCACAATCGAAAAACAAGAGGCAAGGAATTACATTTTGCACAGTGACTTGTTCAAGTTCAATGCGAGCGTAAACGTCATTCTTTGCCAGAGCCATGATATCACTGTGGAAACAGGGTAAGACTTAAAATTAACATACTCCAAGTGAAAAAATAAAGATGATAAATATCTGCTGCAGACGTCTCTTGTATAATGCGTCAAAAGATCATGTTGAGATTACGCTATTATAAGCTGAACTTCATTTTTTCTGTAACGTTATACAGAGATCCCATAAAGAATGGTCGAATAAAACTAAGTGATCAGGTGTTGGCAGGAAATTGGTGTCATCTCCCAAAGTTTCTTCCCCGTGCTGATTTAAGCTAAAGAAAAATTTCCAAGAGCTATTTTTTATGGAGATGGTCACAATTATAGATGGGCAAATAGGGAAACAAAGGAATGCTTGATCTTCCAAACCAAGAGACCTACTTTTGATGAATGGAACATAATGTTTATTGATAAAATTAATATACAGCTGTATAAAGAGACCTACACTCAAGTCCGTATTAGAGTTCTGGCTTAGTTCTATTAGTTAGCTATCAGTTTTGTCCCCTTGTACAGGTCTTGCTCTCCTTTTCTCTCTCTCTCTTTTTAATCTAGTTTTAGTAAAATTTAACGGCAGGGGCTTTTCCTCTACTGTGATTACACTCAAAGATAAAAGTAGGTTATCAATAATAAAGGCGAAGAGTCTTTTGAAGTGCTCAGAAACTGGCTGTGTTCCAAACATTGAAAAAATACTAGAAAACAAACAAAAATTATGCACAGAAAATTGGTATCAGTGCTGATATACTGGACAATCACTACATGCTCCCAAATTTTCCAAATGTCTCAGAAAGACAGTATGGGCAAGCACAGGGGACAAATATTGTGCACCATAAGAAAACTAAAGAAAGCTAAAGCTATCGGGAGTTCTACATTTACAAGAGATATATCTTGCAATACTGGGAATACACATGTATAAAGGTTTCAATGGAAGAAGTGTGTTGAACAGCATTGGATGGCCGGTAAAAGTGTATCAATTTAAGTTCCAGGTACATATTTTTACAAAATAAATTTCCTAAAGTGCTATGTCATTACCCTCTAGATGAATGTCACAAATAAATAATAGCTAATCGATTTAATCATCTCAAAAAGTTTAGAGTGCACACCCCTTCATGAATCATGATAATGGGTCCTAGCTGCCCAAAACTTATTGTTTTGTTCTCTAGATAACAACAAAAGTCAGGAAAGGACAAATTTCTCATTAGTATTATTTCATTGTGCATTGTGGATTCGCAGTTCCAGTGGAATACTTCAATGGGCAAAGGCCAACTTTTCACATCAATATAAAACAACAGAAACGGATAGCAGCACAGGAACAGCTAAAGCTCTTGTTACAGTATGCAAACCTGAGTGAGTAGACATCACGAAAGGATCCATTTTCGTCCACTATGGGAATTGAGCTTACTCTATCTGGAGGAAATAAATCCATGTAACAGATCAACTCAAAAGATGTGTAGTATTATCAACAGCAATAATAAGGTCAGAGTCAGAAGCAGCGAATGCAGTTCAAAAATATTAGGCTTAAAGAAGAACCTCCGCGGACTTCGAATATGAGTTAATCAATAGTATTCCATTTTTTAGAATTTAAAGCTCAATATTATTGTGCATATGACAGCAGACAGCTATGTACCATAAGCGAGCCTAGGAGCTACGCGGAGCTCCATTACCCCGGTTTCAGCTAAGCTTTTGGTCTCAGCGCTAAGCGGTGCTCAACCGCCCGCCTTGCCCCACTGCTTTTTCAAACACTGCCTAGAGTTAACAAACTTCAAAAAAACCCAATAAATAGTGATACGAACTAGCTCAAGTGCTCAACAAATTTTCGATTTTCTAGTAAATACTTAACTTCCTATTGCGCTGCTCTAGCAGCAAACTAATAAAAAACTTCTTTATAGGAAACAGTGTATACATAATTACGTATCATCTGTAAACACACTTGCTGGCTGTAAGATTTATCAAGTCTCTGGTACGACATGTTTTCTGTCGCTACAATAGGTTTGCAGGAATCAAACAGCTTAAAGTCTGATTAATGCTTGTATTCTTACTTAAGAAAAGGTATGATTCCACAGGGAACGGGTACTTTCTGTATCAAATTAAAAAAAAATCCTACCTATCATCTAAAGCATTACACATTAGAAGGCTTTGTGAACTTTCAATGGTGCAATTCAGCTCACACCTTCATTGTTGAATTCAAATAGTTATTCAAGAATTACAAGTCATATTCCTAAGCTCATCATACAATCAACAATTGCCATCTATGTTCTTATAAATTAATGAAAATAATATGAATACTGCATATGAAATGTCAACATACTCTGAAGCAGCAAATCTAGGCAGGAATTCAGAGGAGAACTCAGTTGCAACGTTCTGAGTTGTCTGTTACTTGGCCTGCCCGTATGTGGAGACCATGTACCAATAGGAATATTGACAAGCTGACTTCGGAGAAATGAACAACCTTCAGGCTGTTCTTGTAGCTTCGAGCAAAGAACTACAAATGTCATCAAAATAAATGTGAGCTGAATTTGACATACAGGTGAGAATTAATTAAGTAATGTGCCGACATAGACTTGTAGACCAAGATCATACATTTCAAAATTCCCGGAAGGGTTGCAAGATGAAGCAAAGGCATCCCTGATGAATCTGGCAATGACTTAAAGATAGGA
Source organism: Eragrostis nindensis (assembly GCA_012490785.1). Lineage (NCBI taxonomy): Eukaryota > Viridiplantae > Streptophyta > Magnoliopsida > Poales > Poaceae > Eragrostis > Eragrostis nindensis. The sequence goes on from JAAXCT010002001.1 coordinate 92,920, forward strand.
ACTGAAGATATTTCATTTCTGATTATAGTCAGTGCCACATCCACTAAATTATCTGAATCCTTAACCTGAAGAAATACATGTAGCACCATAAGATAAAATAAACAAGTATTACTAAAAAATGTTCAACACCTAATACAGAATATTCAAAATAAAAATGTTAGGAACTCATTTCAAGCCTTAGCAGCATCAATTTTATCTTCAAGGCATTAATCAATCTGTAATCTTCTGGTGCAAAATTGCACTAAGCTTAACATCGTTGTTTCAGACAAAATATTAAAATCAAGAATTTCATACATAGAATATATTTTCCTATTTCAAAGCTGATGCTCTTAAAACTGTTTCTACAACAAATCAAATGAAAAAACTGTAGCACATATAAAGAAAAATACATGAATTAATGGCCTTCTCTGCATGGCAACACCATCAGGTGCCACATAATACTGCAATTTTGCTTCTTTCCAAGAAGAAATGGGATGCATTTCAAGCTCTTCATGACCAAGAGCTCGAATGTTTCTCTGCAACTGCAGAGAAAATTATAATTAGTAATGTAGAATGCTTTCCGAGAGAAACACAATATTCATACCCACCTTTCTCAAGATTAATACAAAATCCGATGCAGTGAGCATACCAGTGATGGTTCCCTGATTGTCATCCCAAAGAGGAGCCAAAGGAAGGCCCTAAATACACAAAAGGTTTAGTTGCATGCCTCTCCTACATTATTTAATCGGCAAAAGAGTCAAATGTTGACTAGCAGTTCAAACCACATACGAATACACCAAGGAAAGATGATTTAACAAGACCTTAAATGGGCATAACTGCCTATTTTTCATAGTTATCTCAGTTCGAATGGAGGAAAATTGATGCCACATATGCAGGTGCAGATGATAGAAATGGCTGCTTCTAGGGAGTTATTGTTGCTTTCAATTGCAAAATATAGAAAGGAAAAGAAATTGAATTGCTCCTTAAATAAGGCAAGAAGCTGCCAGCACATCTTTCAAAATTTTCTGTTCTTTAGCAGTCCACCAGAGCAACATTCAAGTGGAAGCAAACAAGCACCAGAAACAAAACTTTGAATGCGTGAAAGCAAATCTTTTAAGCACAGTAACACACATACCTCATCATGCATTATTTTAAATGCTTGCTTTACAGGAAGCTGAGAGTCCAAAACTGCTAACTGAAACGTTCACATTAAGTAATATTATTCACATGATCTAAAGCAGAGTGCTGGCTCAAGAAAGAATCTAACCTTGCTAGATACAGGAACAACATCATATATGGTACTATGTAATAATATTCCAGAAATCCGATGACGGAAAACTGCTAACTGGACACCTGGGTTTTGAGGTGACGATTCTGGGGGCATCTGCTTGTATAACCAAAGTACATAAAAGACCATTAGCTATTAAGAATATATGCGAAGTAGTGTATATATTGTCAAACTCATGAGACATACTGTTGTCAAAATGGTACCGTCATCCATGTTAATTCCTCTGCTAGAAGAAGGCTCTGGCTGCACAACAGGGTGTGCATTGTTTTCCACAAGCACTTCATTACTGATCAATCCGTATTCATCCCGTACACAGGGTTTCGTCTCATCACACCTCCAGACTCCGTCGATCAAAAATCGGTACTGAATTACACCAAACAGTCATGTGAATGTATGTAATGGCACAAAGAAAAGACACATGATAAAAAGAATTTCTTTTATTCAAATACCTGGTCAGTGGGCACTTATACAGCATATAATCAGAGAAACTTATTTATACAAAATATCAACTAGAAGGATATAACATTGACACATTTAAGTCGTTTGCTAACCGATAAATGGAACCAAACAATCATATGGCAAATATCATGACTGGCAGAATTTCCACTAACAAGGTGAAATTGGGTATCAATGTGCAATTTATGTCCAATAATGACATGGAAAGTAAGTTCAAAGAGCAAACCATCCGATACACAAACACAGAGGAGACACAATTATCTAATGTTTCCTTAATGTAGTAGTTCAAAGGAAACCATCCGATGCCCAAACCCAGTAGTAGTACAAAGGAATGTAAATGGGAGTAAAAATTCCAGAACACATTTACTCTAACCGCAAGTATTAATTGCCTCCAGCTAAAAAGAGGTACAAAAAAAGTTAACAGTAATCATGGAAATATGTCGCAAGTACTAAAACCTGAGACTGAAGTGTCCTGGTATTTAACGTACCGACACTCTACTGTTTTGTTAAAGAGTTACTTTAAAATGATGCCGCAACTGTAAGAACATTCTACTTACAGCAGAAGTTATGTACGGTTAAAGCCTCTGTCGACAAAGACAGAGACAGTGGGAGAGGAGGGCTGGTCCCCCCTACAACTATGCCAGGTCAGCCCATACGAAATGTACAAAATCTCCAACATCTAATCTGTAGTAATTTTCCTAACATTTTCATTACTCGCATGAAACAAATATGTCTTTTAGTGGTATTCAATGGTAGAACACCAGATTGCAAAACTATACTACCAAAAAGGCAATATGACCGATTTGTATTCATCTAGCAGCTATGCTGTAATATAGACACTGCAAATCAACAAATAATGGGCGCCCGATACCATTCACGATCTCGTTACGTGCATTTCACATTAGTTCACTAGAGATAAGCCCTCTGCCTCCATACGCCACATCAATCCAAAAGATACAGCTGCTATGCAAAGAAAAAAGATCATGAACCGACAACACTTCCCTTACGTGTGCATCGATCATCAGGCCCGATGCACGTTTAAGCCTGAATGCAACGCCGCCCCACGCCCCAACGCCCATCCACCGCAACTACCAACTAACCGCAGATGCATTTCCGGCCCCTGACATCCGACATAGTAGTGCGATGCGAGAGCTCAGAGAGACACCAAGCAAAATCAAACCTGGGTTCTCACCAAACTCAATTCTAAACAATCATGTCTCAACTACAGGTACCCCAATCAAGAACTCACAGACCCAGCTACAAAGGGCAAACTAACAAGCTGTAGAATGACAGAATCAACAAGCCAGCACACAGTCTGAGAATTCCGAGCAGCCACTCACCTGGTAGACCCCGGGGGACAGATCGAAGACGACCTGGAACTCGGCCCCGACCAGCGCCATGGGGTACTCCCGCCACCTGCAACACCAACAGCAAGAGGAAAGCCAAAAACAATTAAACAGCATTACACCCCTCAGGCAGCCGGCCGCGAGGCCGTACACCCAGTGCGGGAGAAGAAGAAGAAAAGGCGCTGCCTTTCCGGCAGCCGCGGCCCCAAGACGGGAACTTTCGGTTGGACTCACCCGGTGAAGCTGCCGCAGAAGGATGCCTGGCGTCCGCCATACGGCCACGTGAACCGCCGCAGCACCATGGCCGCGACGAACCCTAGGAAGGGAGCGAGCGGCGCCGGCGACCCGACACCAGGCAGCCCGCCGGCCGACCGACCGACCAAATCCCGGCTACGAGAGCTCGCTGACCGAGGAAACCCAGGCCATCAGCGGAACAGGCCGGCCCGGATTATATGGGCGCGGGGCGGGGGAAGAGGGAATTTGGCGTGAGGGGGGAGGGAGAAGGGAAGGGAGAAGCGAGGGAGGACGGAGTGAGGAGAGAGAAAGCGAGCGCTGGCGTTGGAGCGCGTGTGGGTGTGTGCGGGGCGTCCCCTCCTTGTTTTGTTTGCTTGCGCTTTGGTTGGTTTGGGTTGTTGGAGCTTTGCTTTGCTGCGCCTGTTCTTTTCACTCTCGCGCCCTGTTCTTGCATTTCTTGCTTCCTTTTTGTGCACTGAAATTTCTGGGGGTGATTTCGTGTGTTTTGCTGGTGGTGTTGGGTCGGTCTCCCGGGCCGGCAGGTGATGATTGGCCGTTGCTTTGCCTATGGGGTTTATGCGGGTCTTCCCTCCACGGTTTGATGTGTTTTTTCTCTATGCCTGCATCTTTTGGAGCTTTTTGACCTGGCTTTTTTAGGTGTCTGCCAATGGTAAGAACACGGGCTTGGGTGACAGTGTGATTTTTTGTCTTCATGCACAATATTTAGTTATTACTCTGGAAGATATTGAGAAAACACGTCACACTTTCGTGGCAAGCATACTAAAATACCACATGTCGAAAGAATTTTTGTACGACGGTGCTATAGCCAAAAGATAGATGTGACGATACCAGCAATGCTGATATAGTTGGAGCTAGGCTTACGTGCATGTAGAAGATAGAATATCTTTGGAGCAATGTATAGTGATAATTGAGTATTGGATATTCTAGACTACGATGCTAGTATTGAGGTGCTTGTCGACTTCATATGGTGACATGATTGGAAAAAAAAAGGGTGAACGCATTCAATATTCCTTGATATATATCTCTGTATGAATTTCTCTATACTTTCCTACAAACCCATGACAACTTTTTGTTAAGAACATACTAGTGTCTTCGGAAAAAAGAGAGAACATAACAGTGAGAGAAAAAATGGTTCTTGAGTTTTTTTTATACATTTTGATGCCAAAGGGATGCTCAAATTGTAAAAGGTCATCAGTGGCTTACATTGTTAACATCACAAATTGAGAAGGCACACTTTTTCATAACTTATATTCAAACTATATTGGGTATTCTAAGACTATTTATATAACACCAAAGTGATTTCATTTGTTAATTGTGTACTCAGATATATTTTTCCAACGAGAATTATCTAATGAGTTCATCCAAAAATCAAATGAGACCCAGCAAGATACATATCACAAAATTTCTAAGTGTTATTAACAAATGGGGGAAGGCTGAAGGTTTTGTATTATGTTGTAAGTACTCCCAGGTTTCCAAAAATTAGACATTTTATTTCAACGGTGAAAACAAATTACCAACCAAACATCATCAACCATAATTTTCCAATAAAAAGGAACAACATCATCTATTCAAAAAGAATAAGAGTGGGAAAAATTTACAAATAGACTACAACATTCCCGTACATCTTGAAAAATATTTTCTATAGAAGGGAAATGACCATCGGCCATTCATCAAAAGGCATTTGGCAAAATTTAGAATTCTATATAGTGACCAAAGATTAACCAAAGAAGAGATGACTATGCTGAAACTTTGAAAGCACTCTTTTCCTGCTCCTGGGTTACTTTGTGGGAATGTGATAACATAAATTACTCTTGGACTCTCGTTTCTTAACGTACAAAGGATCTGTCCACTTTTTTATTAGGACATGATGGAATCCAGCATGACATGGGTGTTCTTGTCAATCTCAGGTGAGCAACCCCCATCAAATAGTATTGTTTCAGCGATATGACATAATGCTTATTTATATTAGCAGCACATAAGACCACATAGTGCAACATTGGAAGTTTCCACTCTATTTCCAATTCATCGATGCTAACATACCGAGTACCGGCGTTGTACTAGGTCCAAAATCCGTATGATTATTGAATAAGCACCCACAATAGGTCTATTATTTATTATTAAATAATTCCAGTCAAAACTATTATTAAATAAATTCTGAGTAAAATTAACAAGCGTCAGTGTCCCAGTCGCACTATTTAGCAATGAAAATATTTTTTTGGGCACCTCCATTGACGTCAAAGTAAATGGTTTTAGACTCCACATGCATGTACACCCAAATCATTGATGGATACGTATTCATGAATAGAAACAAGAACGTTCCCTTGGTGGGGAACATATTAACATCCCCATCAATTCATGGCTATGTTTTTTTAGAGCATCTCCAGCAAGAGACCCTAAATCAAGGCCCCTAGTTCCATTTTACAGGCCAGCATGGAAAAATAAGGGCTCAAAAACTTGCTTCAACTCCAGCAGTTGTGGCCCAAAGACCCTATTTTGTGTGGGACCCACTTATCAGAGTTAAAAAAAAAATCGATCGTCTTCCTCCCCGCACTGCTCGCCCACTGCTCCGGCCTGCCCGTCGCCCGCCCACCGCAGCGACGCTGCCGCGCGCCCGCCCCGACGCCGCTCCGCCCGCCTCCCCCGTCAGAGCATCTCCAGCATCCCTGGCGCACCCTGGTCTGCTCCGGCGTGCCCGGAGCGCCGTCGTCTTCTTCGCGCTAGCTACAGTCGCGGATCAAGCTCACAGCTGCCAAGGTTGTTTTTTCCTCATTCAATTTCTTCACGGCCGTGCCCGCCGCGCTCTGCTCCGGCGCCGCCACGCCCTGCTCCGACAACGACCGAGTTCGACCGAGCAATCAAGCAAGAAATCAGAAGCGGAGCAAGCTCATAGCGGCGAAGGTTTAATTTTCTCCTCGTCCAATTTCTGTGCCCCGTCAGTACTCTTGAATTTGATCTTAAAGATATATCCCTTGCTGTTAACTTGATGCGGCTGCTGCGCCAAGTGCTCTCGCCGCACAATTTTACTCATTGTTTAGGCAATTACGAATATGATTAATCTAAGCATCGTTCCCAGGGTTTCGTTTCTCCAAATATTATCACATAGAAACTAGTATCACTCTTGAGACTTTCAATGCTCCATTCTACTCTCCTCGTTCTGCCTATTGGAATCCAACAGTAGATTTTTTTCTTGAAACACTGAAGAACAGTAATGGATTCAAATTTCCTCCTACTTGCATGTAGAACAATTACTGTTGGGAGCTGATATAGGCATAATCTTCTCTATCTACTGTATTTAATTTTTACTGCTAGTCTGCTCGGCTGTTCCATGTTACAAGGCTGCAGCTATTCAGATTTGTAAACAAATGGCAAAGAAGTTTCAATGGGAAACTAGACTCGCATATTTCTGTTGGATATCAGAATTCCCTGTGATTATGTATTGGGGTTGTGGTTGGGAGGGATTTAGCTTATGCATTTTGATTGGCCTAGCAAAATTATTTTATTGAATCCATGATTGCTGAATAATCCTGCTTTGTAAATAATTCATGTTAACAGTTGGATAACAGAGTCGTGTGCTGTAACCTTTGAAAAATTCTTCAGCAATTGATATTGCTCCTAGCAAGCCTGTTATTTTTTTGCATAAATTTCTAGAGATGGCCGAATTTCAGCAATTGATATTGCGGTGCGACGAAGAGAGCACGCTTCTTCTTCGCCGCCGGTGGAGCCACGGACGGCAGAGGAGGTCGAGCGGGCTCCACCGGAGCTGGAGCGGGGCGCCGGCGCGGAGATGAGGAAGGTCGAGGAGCTTGGGAACGGCCACTGCGTGTCATCCATGCCGTTGATCCGGAGCCGGCAGTCTTCTTCGCGGCGGTAGACTGCATATCAGATGGCACAAGTCACATGGCATGAATTGGATACAGTTCTGATCCAACATTAAACAAGATCTCTAAATTCAATCAAAATAGTGCAGCTTTTCTACATGACTGAATGAACCCAGTTCAGACAAAAGAAAAGCATTGTGTGGAGCTCACAGTTCAATGCCTATAGCTCAAAGTTCAGTACCATCTCAGTTATTGTTGCGGTTCTAAACTATCTGCTGACGCTCACGCTCACGAGCCACCACAACTGGTAAGAATCAGGCGAAACTGAAATAGCTTTCAACCCAAGAACGTGGGTAATCTTGTATCAATCTTGTTCAATCGGAAGAGTAATCAGGATTTAGTACCAAGAAGCGTAGCTGCCGGGAGAGGAGGAGCCTTCTGTGCGGAGAGCGTGGTCGATGGCCGGGAGAGGAGGAGGAGCCGGAAAGCGTCGTCGTCGGCCGGGAGAGGAGGAGAAGCCTTCTGCGTGGCGGCGGCGGCAGCTGTCGGAGCGGACGGGGGCGGGCAGCGAGGGCGGCGGAGGCACGGCCGGGCGGGCGAGGAAGAGGGACGAGGGCGGCGAGGAGTGGCCGGGCCACGGCCGTCGGCCGCGGGCAGCGAGGGGGTCGGGCGCGGGCGGCCCGACGCGTCGACGGCCCCCGGCGAGATGGCGGCTGTGGCTTGCGGGAGGAGGGAGAAGAGAGAAAAAAAGAAAAAGAAGAGAAAAAAATGGTGGGACCCACGAATGAGGGAGGAGATTGGAGGACCCTGGGAATGGGTGTCTGGAGATGAAATTTTAGGGGGCATGCAAAATGAGAGCTCAAGTAGGGTCCTTGCTGGAGTTCATATTTTGGCTTAAGACCCTAAATAATAGAGTAGGGGCTCAAATAAGGTCCTTGCTGGAGATGCTCTTAGCATAATTGATTCATGGCTATATGTGAATGCTTGTGATTCGTGTAAGTTGGGCCTGAGCCCGTATTGACTAAGCCGGTGTATTTGACCCATTTGAGGCCCTTTCTTCTATTACCATGAGGCGTAAAGCTTGTACATCTTGCAAAAACGAATCGGAATTGCCGTGTTCCTTGCTTGTCCCACGCTTGAACTTGGAGTCCAGGCTTCTGTACCTACATCCTTTCAAGCTAGCTATGGACCTCTGTACCCGGTAAACTACCATAAGAAAAGCAAAAAATATACTTCAGTGGCCATGATACTTGTTGAAGACGTCCATAAACCATGAAAAGATCGTCGATAGAGCTTGCTCAGCAAGTCTGGAACACAGTGGGGGTAGTGCTTGAGAGATGAACCAATGCCTTCTTTAGCATGGTTCCTTATTACTCCTTCCGTTTCAATTTATAAGCAGTTCTGGCTATGTTTTAGGTGTCCAGATTCATTGAACATTCTCTGAATCTGGACATAGGTTGTGCAGGTTCAGAGAATGTTCAATGAATCTGGTACAAAGCCAGAACTGCTTATAAATTGAAACAGAGGGAGTAACTATTGGCACACTTTTGAGGGTCTGATATTAGAGATACTTGGATAACAAATACTCGTCACGTGGTACATCTATAAAATTTAGCATCGATGCTCTAGATGATGAGACATACCTAGGTTTCACTTTTTAGATGACATGCATATGTGTGTGAACCTGAGTGGTTTTGACCACTTCATTTGGGTTCGAGTGGGAAGGGAAACAAGAGACGAGACGTGGATATTTTTGTTTTGTGCGTGCCTTATAACTTTCATCCATGACTCCTGATTGGGAAATGTGCGGAAGAATAGCTTTTAGATAAAAGGGAATATATTGATATCTCATTCTCTGCATCAAAGTAATGCATATAGCTATGATTATTACATAAGAAAGGAGCTCTATTTCATATCGCGCAAAGGCTTAGGAAAAAAAAGAACACACATACAAAAGAAACAAGGAAAAAACCTCCTGGCCACTGGAACAATCAAGCACCAAAAAACACAAACGAAGATGCGTGTCCCCTGTCCTTAAATCGAGTGTTTCCTCCAGGCCCTGTTCAAGATGGTGATGGAGCTGTTGCTAGTAAATAAATAATCAAATTTAGATAAATCTGTAATTGCCCACCCAGACATTCTTACTGGAATCTGATTACGTTGGAGGAAAAAAAATCTGAAAAAGTAGAAATCACATCGGATAGAAACCTGATGGCGTCGGAATTATGAGCTGCATGGCCTTCTGAGAATTAATACTCCTTTTACGAATGTAAAAAGGTTTGTGTTTCTCCCTGTCCCTGGGAAGTTTGCTGGCTATGTGTAAACGAAACGAATCTTTAGTAGTAATAATTGGTACTAGCCAGGCAATATCGTCATAATATACATATGTGCTATAAATCAGAACAATGCTTTGAGAAAAGAACCAACGAGCACAAAAGACAGCTGTTGGAGAGAGTGAAGGGACGGAAAAAGCAAAGAAACTAAAAGAAAAACATAAGAAATGCTGGCCCCTAGAAACCCAAAAGATACAATCAGATAGCTCCATTTGGCTTCGATGATTGCGATGACCAAAGAGCAGATAGTCAAGTATGGGAGTAATGATTAAAATTGACCGAAAACAAGAAAAGGAAAGTCAGGGACTGTTGCGTGGAACCTAGTTCATGCCGGAAACGGAAAGCTGTAAGGCCTAGCAAACGTAGGTTTTGGTTGCGGTTGCTGCTGGGATAATGCGAAATCAGTTCGTAGAAGATTGGGAAAGAGAGAGGGCGGCCATCGACATCGATAGTCCGTCCATGCGTTTGTTTCGAAAAGAAAAGAAAGGAAACGCAGAGCCGCAGAGGGCCACGAATGCCGCTGCAGCAAGAATAAGCCCAAGTTTCGTACTACCATGGACGAAATCGAGAGATAAAGCGGCCCGCTTCAGAGTTCAGACTTCTTTTTTTTTTTGTCCAACCAGCGAAGAAGAATGGGCTTATTTCAGCCCAGGTAATGCGCCATATCTGAGGCCCATTTTAGCGCCTCAGTCGGCCCATGAACTCATCGCTTGGTGGGCCTTGAGCAAATCGCACTCCAGTCCAGTTACTACGCCTACTACCTACTGTACTGCAAGTCGGGTTCTCCAGGCCGCCACTCTATGGACAGAGGGAGGAAGCAGGCAGCTTGATCTTTCCTTCCTTCCTGTTGATTTCCTTCGTGTTTGGAACTTTGGAAAAAGAAAGGGATTTGCTGTTTCGACAGGAGGGGTTGGTCCAAAAGTGTGAAAGAAGACGCGGAACCCCGGCCGGTTGTCGTTATCTGGACTCTGCAATTCGTCCCAAAAGGCAGGACGGATCGGTGCTGCCAAGTTGCAAACGGATCGACAACGAC